>JAYJMB010002548.1:4419-15155 GCA_036873735.1 Pouteria campechiana
ATGTTCACTCATATATTGTTGCGTATCATCAAAACTTGACTATTTGCCATATTGATGAGAATGTAAAATGTCATATTTTATTCCCTTAATAATTAGTCTTTTACACTTATTTGATGCCTAAATTCACTCACTATTCTTATATTTTAATTTAGGACACAAATAAAGTTGTTAGGAGCAAAACAAAACTAATTGGATGATTGTAGACAACTTCAATGTTACTTTAAGGAGAAGAGAAAATGGAAGGAAAAGATGACGCCTAAAGGATGGAAAAGAAGACCAATGCAAAACAAGTTAAAAAGCAAACTACAGAGAAGATAGCAAGCCGACGCCAAAACCCATGACCACCACCATGGCCGGACAACGAGGTGGCACCGCCGACGCCATCGGCGGTCGAGTAAATTTGTGGATTTTTTGCATTGCATAATTATAAGGTTTTTAAGCCAAAAAGTTAGGGTTTTTGAGGAATTTTTTTACTTCCATTTTTGGAAAGTTTTCAAGGGAAGAAAAGGGGGACTTTTGAGGTTTTCTTTGAGGTGTATGGAATTCATCTCTCTTGTCTTTTCTTTCTTTTGCATTTTTATAGCCCTATGTGGTTAAACTTTTATCCTTGGTTTAAAGAGACAGAAGCTTTAGAATCAACATACTGTAAGATTTAATTTATTTTTATTGTTCAATTTATGCTTTGAATATTGAATATTCTTCTATACTTATTTTCATGATTATTGTGTTTAATTGCTAGTAGGCCTACTAGTTTATTATTCATTGTAATCTATTGCAAGATTAGATATCAAATCCATAATCGTTTGATCAATCTTGTTTGCAAGGAACTAGGGTTTAATAATTTACTATATCAGAGATTATTAAATCTTAGGAGGAATATTTAATTGAATTAAATGCACCTATGTGTGTTTGTGTTATTTAGCTTCACTAATCTCCACAAATCTTAAAACTGCTATTAGATTAAACCTCTAGCATGTGTCTAAGGTTTTTTAGTAGTTAGGGTTAATTGGATCGCATGTTTTTAATTAACTATGTTGAAGAAGAGATAGGAAAATTTGTTCCATTGGTGAATATTCAAAGTATGAATTGGTTTATGTAGGGTCTTATAGGATGGCTTAACCCAAGAGGAGAGGGGTGAATTGGGTAAATAAAAATTCATTGCATAAATCCTGATAGATCATTTCCCTCTTTTCATGCTTGTGTGTGAAGTGGCATGAGATGAATAAAATGATGCATGAATAATAAAGCAAATAAACAAACACATACACATAGATAAGACAAATTTTATAGTGGTTCAGGACCCCGTCCCTACATCCACTCTTCTAAGGATACTAACTCATAGTGCCTTGGGTTCTACTGTACCCCATACAATGGAATACATAAGTGTCTCCGATACTTCTTCTAGATTCTAGCTCCAGGAGGCATACATAAGTGCCCCCAACACTTCTTCTGGTTTTACGAGTTCACTAGGAAACTCACCCATGTCAAAGATTATAGGTAAACTTGGTAGTTTTTCCGAGTTCACTACCAACTTATTGGTTTCAAAGCTTACCAGCAAATTTGATTGTTTTCTAGAGATCACCATCAACTCAATACAATGTAGTTTATTGAGTTTACCACAAACTCTTTGGTTTTCAGATTAACTAGAAAACTGTTACACATTTAAGCATAGGGGCAGACATGACCTCTTTCTCAGCTCTTACAATAAAAGGATCTTCCCAAAATATAGAAACAATGATCATAAATATAAGTAGATTTAAGCTCATTAAAGATAAATGATGGTTTAAGCTTTTGGCCATAGGTGGAAGGATTTGCACCAATTTGAGTACATTTGAAATGGGTTCCTTCACCACTCTTTGAATTATTCCACTTCTTCTCCTTAAATAGCTTCTTCAGAATCTTGACCATTGGAGAAGATGTGAGCCGATCATTGCAGAGATGAGAGCAACATTGAATGAATAAGACCATTTGAATTTTTTGCCATTGTAATCCAGGTTTTTCTATTTTGTCTTGAGCTGCTGCTACGCCAATCAGAGAGGAGGATGAGCTATGGTAAATGTGTTCCTCATTTAACTCATTACAGCATTGAAAATCTTTGTAGTGTCACTTATTGCCAGAAATGGTGACTAGTATGTGTCTGCATGATGATGGTTCAAATGCAGATGCTATTTATATATGTAATCACACAAACTGATTCTCTTTTGACACATCATGGCCTCTCTCTATCTGCATTAGTCTATAAGTTGTAGATGAATTCTCCCAGGGTTTATCTATCAGTTGAACTTCTATAAGAATGATTGTCTATAAGTAGCAAACGAACTTTGATGTATATAAAGTTACACTGATTGATAGACAAACACTTCTTTATCTGTAACAATTCCTCTAGAAGATTTGTCTGTTGATCGATCCTTCATGTATTTGCTTTGTCTATTGAATATAATAGATTAACTTGAGTGCGACTGACGAAGATGGGCTGATCGATTAACAAACAGATCCTTTAATATGAATAGATGAAGTATGATATGCTTCCTTTATTCTTTGTCGTCTGTTGGAGGTGACGGACGAAGTTCAATTAGTCTTGCACTAATAGACGAAGTGAGATCTTCTTTTGTTCCTTATTATTTGTTGCAGTTGCCAGACGAAGCTAACTTCAATTCGCTCGAATAGATGAAGTGTGGCGTTCATCTAGTGTAAGTAATAGATGAAGTGTGTTCTGCTTTATCTTGGATAAAATACTTTGCACGTCACATTTGTCTGTCATAAGTTATATACAATCATGCCTTTGTCTGTTGCAGCCCAATTCGATCCAACTAGCACTTTGTCTCTTTAGCTTTATCTATCCTTACTGTGCAGCTTCTACTTGGTCTTCTGCTTTTTCTGATGCTTTGTCTATTGGGAGTAATAGAAGAACTTTTAATCCATAGATGAAGTGAAGTTCTTTAACTATTCTGCACACTTTGAGCAATAGAAGGGGTTTGTTCTTTTAACTTCCTTGGTTCTTCAATCTTGATTTGTTTGTTTTGGCCTAGCTGAAGTTGCATTCCTTTCTTTACTCATATTGCCTTCCTTTACTCAAACTAATCTGTTCTTCTAACTTTTTTGATCAAACAAAGTTTTCTTCTTTTGTTGCATGATTGTCTAGGCGACAATTTCTTCTTTTTTCCTTTGTTCATTTGTTTGCCAAGCCGTTGAGTTGCTTCTTCATCCTTGCACTTTATCTTAAACAGACTTTGATCAGATCAGGTATAAGTGGTCCAAATTTCTTGAATGCAATTCAAGCTCTTTGATCATGGCTTCTTCTTTAGCTTTTTGTTTTGCATTTGTCTATTGTCATATCCTTGTTGAGGTTGACAGACAATGCAAACTCATTGTAGCACTTTTTTGAAGCCTTGTTTGTCTCCGATGCTTTTGTTTGTGGAAGCTTCCTTTAAACAACTGCAACCTTTTTTGTTGCTTATCTTCTGCTTTCTTCATCTTCTTCCTCCACCGCAGATTTCATCAGTTCAGCTCCTTTGGAACGTAGCAGATAGTTATGGCAGTTTGTTGCAGAAATCATTTCCTACACTTGAACATTTCTGCACTTGCTACGTTGTTGACTTCCATATATAATATAATAATGTATTTTATCCTCACATGATAGTGTTATTTTGTAAAGCAAAGATAATATATATTTTCATTGAATGCATAATGAAAGCTTAAGTGATTATGTTGCTTAATAAGATTTAGCAAGTTTATGCAGTAAAGATTAATTAATGTTTACTATGTATGCACTATAAAGTGAAGACTGTATGCTTGTTTAATTAAACATTCATAATTAAGTATTTATGTTAAATAATTATTATTAATTCATAATCATTCATATAATTATTAGAGATTTAAGCATAAAGTTTTTTTCTTTTTAATATAAGGTTCGTTATCATCAAAATCATATATAATATATTCCCAACAGTTTATGCTTGTATTGATGATCAGTTATGAGATTCTAATGGGGATGTTGACTAAGACCAAGGTTTGTTTCTTTGATTGATTTCTTTTACAACTGCTATTTTTATTCCATTAAAACCCCCCATTCTTGTTCACATAGCATAAAATTAGGCTAGATACTCTTCATAGGATCGACCATTACTCGCACTACTACAAATAATTTAATTAGAGTATAGGTTCTAAATTTGATTATCTACTACAGCACATCAAATTTTTGGCATCATTGCTGGGGAGTAATTCTAGTTGATTTTTGTGCTTTAGTGATCTTTATTTTATTTTTTTAGTAGTTCTTCTTAAAAAAAGATTTTCTTATTTATCTTTTAAGATTTATTTTATTTTTCCTGATCGTCTATGACTGTTACTCAATCTTCTGATCAAGGTGATTTGTAGTACAAACCAGAAATAGAGAGAACTTTACACAGGTTAAGGAGAAAAACTTGGAGAATTTTTGACTCAACAAAGGAGGAAGTTATAGCTAAAAATCAAACTTTGAAAGAACTTACTGCCCCTGATTTGAATCAAAAACCCTTATGCATAACATTTCCTACTTTAGATGCTACCATTAATTTTGAAATAAAATCTGGACTAAACATCTCTTGCTGACTTTTCATGGCCTTGCAGGTGAAGATCCCCATAAGCATCTAAAGGAGTTTCATGTGGTATATGCGAGTATGAAACCCACGGGGGTAATGGAAGAACAAATTAAATTGAGAGCCTTTTCAGAAGGATTTGGCTAAGGATTGACTCTATTATCTACCATTTGGGAGTATTACAACATGGAATGAGATGAAGATGTTAATTTTAGAGAAATATTTCCCAGCTTCAAGGGTGGCCAATATTCGGAAGGAAATTTGTTGTGTGAGACAGCATAGTAGAGAATCCCTATACAAATATTGGGAGCGTTTCAAGAAATTATATACATGCTGCCCCCATCATTAGATTAGTGAGCAAGTACTCATCCAATATTTCTGTGGGGGCCTTGTTCCTATCGAAAGAAGCATGATTGATGCCGCTAGTGGAGGAGCTTTGGTGGATAAAACTCCTGAAGCTGCAAGAAATTTGATTGCAAACATGACAGCCAATTCACAACAATTTGGCACTAGGCTCGACTCTCCATTAAGGCCTGTTAATGAGGTAAGTGTTTCCTCTCTTAAACAACAGATTGTAGGTCTAACTTCTCTTGTTCATCAAATGGTTGTAGGTAATATGCAAACGACGAAAGCTTGTGGAATTTATTCAGCAGCAGGGCATCCAATTGATATGTGCCCAACTCTTCAAGAGGAGCCTATTGAGCAAGTGAACACGATGGGCAGTTTTTCTAGACAACCATAAAGGAAGTATGATCCTTATTCAAACATATACAACTCAAGATGGAGGGATCACCCTAATTTCAAATATGGGAATCTATAAGCAAGTCAGCCTCTTACTCAAAATCGCCCAAGTTTCCAACAGTATCAATAGCCATACCCATCTAGATAACAACAGGGACAAACTTCTAATTCTAGTATGTCTTAAAAAATATTATTAAATCTCTCACAACTAACACTTTGCAATTTTAACAAAAAACGAGAGCTAGCATACAAAGTTTGGAGAACCAAGTAAGTCAGATGGCAACCATAATCAATTGGCTAAAGGCTCAAAGTTTAGGGAAATTACTCTCTCAAATAGTGGTGAACCCAAAGGAAAATGCGAGTGCAATTGTTTTGAGAAGTAGTAAAGAGGTTGACATTCCAGCAAAGGTGACTCCTACACCAATAGAGTAAGAAAAGAAGAAAGATATTATTGCAGACAAGGATATTCCTGACTGCAATAAAGTAAATTAACATAAGTTTTCACCTCTTTCTAAATATAAACCAATACCTCCTTTTCCTCAGGCTTTACCAGAATCTCACAAAATTAAGAACTATAAAAATTTCTATAAGACTTTTCATAAATGTGAGGTCAATATTCCACTTTTTGATGTCATTAAACAAGTACCTCATTATGCTAAATTACTGAAATAATTATGTACAACAAAGAGAAAATAGAAACTTAAAGGATTTGAAAATGTGAGAGTCAGGGGGAATGTTTCTGCAATTATTCAAAGAAACCTTTCTACAAAGTGCAAAGATCCAGGTATGTTCACTATTCCTTACATGATAGGTAACACTAGACTTGAGAAAGCCTTGTTAGATTTAGGAGCTTCCATTAATGTTATGCCATATTCTTTATATACTTGTTTGAAACTTGGACCTTTGAATAACATTAGTATTGTGATTCAGTTGGCTGATAGATCTAATACATATCCAAAATGTGTAATCGAGGATGTTCTTGTGCAAGTCAATGATTTGGTTTTTCCTATCGATTTCTATGTGCTAGATATGGAAAATGGTAATCAAACTGCTCCTATTCTGTTAAGAAGACCATTCTTGAAGACATCTGAAACCAAGATAGATATTCATAGTGGCACACTTACCATGGGGTTTGATGGTAAAATTATTAAGTTTAATATTATGATGCCATAAAATATCTAGATGATGATTATCCTGTCTACTCTATTGATGTAGTTGATTCTTGTGTATAGGAGGTTTTTAAACTTGATAGACAAGATGAATTGGAATTTGCCATTATAAATATCTTGAGAAAGAGAATGAGGCATTACCTTTGAGAACTAATTTGCAGGAAATTGTTACAACATTAGATGACTTTCTGAAGTTACTAAAATCAGGTAATAATCCTTACATTGAGTTACCAGTTTCTAGTAAGAGTCTGTTACCATCCGTTTTGTAGGCATCCATTCTAGATTTGAAGCCTCTTCCTAGTCAACTCAAGTATGTGTTCCTTGAAGATAAAGGAACTACCAGTGATCATCTTGAGTAAACTCAATGCACTACAAGAAGAAAAGCTTATGCAGGTTCTAAAGAAGCATAAGATGGATATTAGGTGGACAATTATAGATATTAAAGGAATTAGCCCGTTTACATGCATGCATCAAATCTTACTTAAAGAAGGAGCAATACCTTCTCGTCAACAACAAAGGAGATTGAACCCACCCATGATGGATGTAGTGAAAAAAGGGATCCTCAAACTTTTTGAAGTTGGAATGATTATCCTATTTCGGATAGCAGTTGGGTTAGCCTGGTTCAAGTGGTTCCTAAAAAGACTGGAATAACTATTGTGAAAAATTAGAATAATGAGTTGGTTCCTACTCGTGTTCAGAATGGGTGGCGAATTTGTATAGATTATAGAAAACTGAATGCTGTAACTCACAAGGACCACTTCCCTTTATCTTTTATTGATCAAATGCTTGAAAGGTTAACTGGACATTCTTACTATTGTTTTCTTCATAGTTATTCAGGTTATTTCCAGACTGTAATTATTCTGAAAGATCAAGAGAAGAAGACTTTCACATGACCATTTAGGACTTTTGCATATCACTGAATGCCCTTTGGCCTTTGCAATGCCCCGACCTCTTTCCAGAGGTGTACATATTATATTAAGTAAATTATAGAGGTCTTTATGGAAGATTTCACAGTTTATGGAGACTCCTTTGATAATTTCTTGCATAACCTTACACTTTTCCTTCAAAGATGCATAGAAACTAACCTTATGTTAAATTCCAAAAAATGTCATTTCATGGTTGAACACGGTATAGTTTTGGGTCATGTTGTTTCATCTGGGGGAATTAAGGTAGATAAAGCTAAATTTGATATTATTCAATCTTTATCTTATCCTACTAATGTGTGGGAAGTTCATTCTTTTCTTGGACATGTAGGCTTTTATCGAGGATTCATAAAGGACTTCTCCAAAATAGAATTACCTCTATGAAAGTTGTTGCAAAAGGATATGACTTTTGAATTCAATGAGACATGTAAAAAGGCGTTTGACAAGCTAAAGGAACTATTAACTTCAACCCCAGTTATCCAACCACCTGATTGGAATGTCCCTTTTGAAATAACGTGTAATGTAAGTGATTATTTAGTAGGCACTATTTTAGGTCAGAGAAGTGGAAAAGCATCTCATGCCATTTATTATGCTTCAAGGACCTTGAACGATGCTCAGAGAAATTATTCTACTACTGAAAAGAACTTCTAGTTGTTGTCTTTACTTTAGAAAAATTTTGATCTTATTTGCTTGGTACTAAAGTCATTGTTTATTCTAGTTATGCAACTCTTCGTTATCTAATCATGAAGAAGGAAGCAAAACCAAGGCTAATAAGATGGATACTTCTCTTGAATGAATTTGACTTGGAGATCAAAGACAAAAGAGGAACGGAAAATCATGTTGCAAATCATTTAAGTAGTCTAGTTCATGTGGAGGATGAACTCCATCTACTAGAAACATTTTCTGATGAGCAATTATTCTCTACGAGTGAGACAATACCTTGGTATGCAAATATGGTAAATTATTTGGTCACTAATACTTTACCTCTTGTTTTGTCTAAGAATCAAAGAGATAAGATCAAGTGTGATGCAAAATATTATGTGTGGGATAACCCATACTTATGGAAGCATTGTGTAGATCAAGTGATTAGAAGGTGCATTCCTAAAAATGAATTTCATTTTATACTCATCTTTTGTCATTCTTATGCTTGTGGAGGTTACTTTGGAGCCAAGAGGACAAGGAGAAAAGTGTTAGAGTGTGGATTTTATTGCCAATTTTATTTCAAGACTCATATTCTTTTTGTAAGTTATATAATCAATGTCAAAAGACAGGTAATATATCCCAAAGGAATGAGATGCCACAAAAACCCATACTATTTTGTTAAATTTTTTATGTTTGGGGCATGGATTTCATGGGACCATTCCCTTCATCTTTCAGTTATTTTTACATCTTACTTGTTGTTGACTATGTCTCGAAATGGGTGGAAGCTAAAGCCACCAAGACTAATGATTCCAAAGTTGTTATAGATTTTATCAGGTATAACATATTCTTCAAATTTAGAATTCCAAGAGCTCTGATAAGTGATCAAGGCACTCACTTTTGTAGGTTCCTGGTAGGATGGCTTAACCCAAGAGGGGAGTGGTGAATTGGGTAAATAAAAATTCATTGGTTAACCCTTGTTGGATCATTTCCCTCTTTTCGTGCTTATGTGTGGTGTGATGAAAAGTGAACAATGAAAATAGTAAAATGCATGAAGAATAAAAACAAGTGGGCAGACACACGCACACAGACAAGATAATTTTTCTAGTAGTTTAGGACCCTATCCCTACATCCACTCTTCTAAGAGCACACACTCATTGTGCCTTGGGTTTCACTATATCCTATATAATAGAAATGCACTATGCTCCCAGTACTCTTCTGGTTTTCACGAGCTCACCAGGAAACTCATTAGTTTCAAAGATCATCAGCAAACTTGTTGGTTTTCTAGAGCTCACCAACAACTCATATAATGTGGTTTTCCTAAGCTCACCACAAACTCACTGGTTTCTAAGATCACCAGCAAACTTGTTGATTTTCTAGAGCTCACTAACAACTCTCTAGTTTCAAGTTTACCAAAAAACTTATACACTTTTACATAGTATTTCTCTCGAGCACAGGGGAAGATTTGATCTCTCTTTCAGCTTTATGTAATACAAAATATATTCCCATAATGTAAAGACAATGGCCATTAAGAATATGAAGGTTTAAACTTAAGGATAGATAACTGAAGGTTTAAGCTCTTTGCTATAGGTGGAAGGATTTGCATAAGGTTAAGCACTTCTGAAAAATGCTCTTTCACCGCCTTTGAATCATCCCACCTTTTCTCCTTAAATAGCTTCTTCATCTTTTCGACTATTTGAGAAGATGGGTTTCATTGAATGTAGAAAATGAGAGCAGCTTTGAATAAATAAGACCATTTGAATTTTCTTCCATTGAAGTCTAGGTCTTTCTAGTTTCTCTCGAGCTGCTGCTTTGCTGTTTCAGAGAGTAGGATGAGTGGTGTTAAAAGTTGTTCTTCGTTTGACTTGGCACAGCTTGAAAACTCTACAACACCATTTATTGCTGGAAATGGTGACTGAAATAAGTCTGCATAATGACGGCTTGAGTACAGATGTCATTCGCATACTAGTCACATAAATTAATTTTTCTCTAATAAGTCACGGTCTCTTTCTGTCTGCATTTGTCTACCACAAGTTACAGATGAATTCTTCCAAGGTTTGTCTGTCAGTTGAACTTTCATAAAAGTGATTTGTCTATTGCAAGTAGCATACAAATTTTTAATAGCGTAGATGAAGTTGAATTGACTTATAGACAAACTTTACTTTGTCTGCTTGATTTCCTCCAGGAGATCTGTCATTGATCGATCCTTCATGTATGTCATTTGTCTGTTGAACATAACAAACTAACTTTGGGTGGCATTGACGAAGTTAGGCTAATCAATTGAGAAACTTCTCTTTCTATATGAACAGATGAAGTGATATATTTTTCCTTTATTCTTCATTTGTTTATTGGAGGTGGCAAATCAAGTTCACTTTGTCTTGCTCTAACAGATGAGGTATAGTATTCTTCTTTTGTTCCTCATTGTTTGTTGGAGGTAGTAGACGAAGCTTGCTTTAACTTGCTCGAACAAACGAAGTGTATTATTTGTCTGATGTAAATAATAGACAAAGTGTGTTCTTTGTCTTGGACGGAGTACTCTGCACATCACATATGTTTATTTGTTACAAGTAGTAGATGATCGTGCCTTTGTTTGTTGAAGCCTATTTTCATCAAACCATCTTTTTATCTATTCATCTTCGTCTATGCTCATTATGTAGCTTCTACTTTGCCTTAGCTTTGGTTGATACTTT
>JAYJMB010002549.1:0-15153 GCA_036873735.1 Pouteria campechiana
GCTGATGATAATTTTCGAGCAAGCTGCAGGCTCGACATCATTGACAAGTGCTTCTCTAAAGCAACAGTTGAAGAAATCATCTCTGCGCTGGTAACTTAATAAAGTTGTTAGCTCTAGCTATTACTGCTGTTGTGTGCATAGAAAAGCCATTGAGAAAGCTATTGTATTTGTGGTGTGCTCCAGGAAGATGAAGCTGAAAACAGAGCGGATGAATCAAATGATTGGTTATTCAAAGCAATCAAATCGCTGGAGATGGCATCCCCGTTGGCTCTCAAAGTCTTTCTAAGATCGGTAACAGTCTTGAGTACATAGAAAGTTGACAAATGTTATGTCACTTGAAAAGTGTTGATGGAACTGCTTGACGTTTGTAAACTACAATGATACAACTGCAAACACATTTTTCAAGTGTTCCCCAAGATTAAACATGTTTGTCTTCAGTTACTTTTATGCATGATTAGGTCCGAGCAGGACGAACGGAGGACCTTCGCCAATGCTTAATCCGAGAGCACAGAATTTTCTGTCATACTGGGCTGAGAACAGTTAGCCATGATTTCCATGAGGTTCTTAACAAAATTCAGCAGCAACAAGTCAATTTTGTTGGCAATATTCCCCGTCTCCAGAGGCAGGGAATATTTTAGCCTTCACGTATCATATGCATGACATGACCATCTGAACCATTGCCATGCCTGTCTAGCTCTGTAATTCACAGCAACTACTCTGACCATCCATTGATCTTTGATTGTCTGTTTAAGGGCCATTGATGAAGTGGTTACACCATTATTCCCATGTCTCCAGAGTTGGTGGATTACTTCTCCCTATCGTTTGGTTACTAATATTTGAGCTGCAAAATGCAGGGTTGCAGGGCTCTACTGGTAGAAAAAGATAGAAAGCCTAAGGTGGAAATCGTTCTCTTTTCTGCCACCTTCATCTTTTCATGCATTTGGTTCAACATCGACGTCAATCTGATGCCATCTTCTTTTCTTCCAAATATTTCAGTGGTACCCTCCTAAACTGGAATTGGTTACAAAAGAAATGGTGGACAAGTTCTTCTGCAAGGTGGATGATGAAGATTGGGAAGATCTGCAGCTCCCTGTTAGAGCAGGCACCTCAGGCCAACTTCGGCCAAGGCTCTGAGGGATGAAAGCATGAAATGGAAACAACATGTTGTTCTTAGGCGTTTATGAAAGTGTTATGTATCCTTTTTACACAACTTTTTAGAATGATATAACGTTAAAATCACTTTTAAAACTCCACATTTTTTTTTCATCATTCCATATACTTTCAGTCGTTTATTTTTCTGTTTTTATTAAGAAATTTATTTTCTCATTTATTATGTTTCAAATACACCATATCTAAGTATCCAAACGGGCTGGTAAAATCATTATTGTGCTTGTATTCTCAATCCGTTAAATCCTCACCACAATGCCAGCTGACACAATTCAAGCTCATGGTAACTCATTTTCTATACATCTATTGGCGTTGGCTGCCTGAATTGAATTGATTGGGCCAAGCGAGGCATCGACCATTTTCCTTACTGGATTTCCTCGATCGACCCAACTATCAAACCCAAATTACATGGAGGCCCACATGGGAATTGGCTGAAAATGCACAAATTCAACAAGGTTATGAATCTGTTGTCGCCAGCTATTGGAGATATGCTTAATGGACTCTACGTATTAACAATCAGGAATTGTAGAGGTATTTGTTCAAATCTGTATGATCCAAGTAATCAAAGAAACTATCAAAATAAAACATTCAACAATAAGTATACTACAAAAGGAACCTTATTTTTGTAGTTCTTATGTTGCACTTGAAGCTTATTGGTAGAAACGTGTCAATTTAAATAGGCTTTTGCGTCATCCATTGAGATAAGTATGTTACAAGTTAATATTTGAGACAAGAAATGCACCCTCATTTAGGATGACTGGTCCTTCTAATCCAGTTCACATAATGTCCATTTTGGCGATAGAGGAAACCCACCTCAGGTACATGAATTAGTAGGTATGTGACGATTAATATTGGACCCCAAGAACAAATGATTGATTTACACATTCAAAGCAATTTACGGGAAGGATTTTCTTTAACAGAATATATCAATTCCTGCTACCGAGCCCGCAAAGGAGTAAGCTGGGGTCGAGATAAATTGGTCAAATCCAACCCAATATGAGATGGCTTGGGTTGGAGACATGAGAAATTTTGGTTGGTAAAAGAGAGTTGAACCAGATCCATTAGATAATTTAGATTAGTTTGGGTTTATTTAGAGAAATAAGCAACCTGATCCAATTTCAAGCATCTCTAAATTATTTAAACTATCTCTTGGCCTCCGAATGCTTACTCATTCCTCACATGAAACTCTCTTTTTTTTAAAAAAAATTACATTATAGGCAATATAAAATACTTATCCAAAAAATATTATAATAAAAAATTTCCATAACCATAGTTATTAACTTAATTTTTTTCAACTCTGGTTGTTGACCCGAATTCGTCCTAAATGCAATCAGATTTTTTCTATGCATGGATTAAAGTTGGGTTGAAGTTTTAAAAATATCATTAAAATTAAAATTGTATTGAAATTTTTGCTAATAGGGCTAAAGTTGGATTGACGCAACTTGAGACTTGATGAAATGAATCCTTAATCTTGTGCAAGTGGAAATAACTGAAAATAAGTTAATTGATTGAGCATGACTTGCATCTCAGTACTATTAGCATATATTCTTGCATGTGTATATCCCTCATGCTCAATTATAAATATACCAGACATGCCTATAAATACACCAAGTATACACTCTTTTAAAAAAGAAGCTCTCTTTTTATTATTTATGCCCGCTATTAAAGTCCCTTACTTACTTGAGTGTTAGAGTGCCTACGTCGGAACCACTTCTGGCACCCTTTAACAATTTTTTTTTTATTTATCTTGGAGGATATTCATGCAAGATTCTAAGCAAGCAAGTTTAAGTACTACCCAAAGATTGACGTTGTTTGTGGGAATAGAACCCACTACCACATGGTTTGGATTTGGCTTTCTAGGGATTTTTAACACAGACAATAGGATCAAGTTTGAAAGTAAATCGTTCAAAAGGTTTTGCACCTCCCACAAGATCCAACAAAAAGTTCAATCTGAATGGATCTGAGGTTGTGATCCCGATAGATTTACAAGTTCCTTCCACTCGAATGGAAAGAAGACAATACTATGACCAAAAGGTCAAAGTGGGAAAGTTTAAGGAAGGAGACTTGGTCTTATGAGAAATATTTGCCAGCAATCCCACCCACATGAAAGGAAAACTTGCCCACTCCTAGGAAGGTACTTATAGAGTTATTGAAGTCTTGAAATATGGTGCCTACTGGCTATAAAGGTTGAATGGAAAAAGCATTTCAAGAACATGGAATATTAAACACCTAAGGATATATTACTAGTAAAACCTTTACTATCCTTTTGCATCATTATATATGATTGAAATAAGAATGAATAATTGTTTAATGCTTTCAAAAAAAAAAGGTGTAGTCTGAGTAAACCACCCAGCTGGGTAATAGCTGTTCAAAATGTAATCTTAGTAGATCACCTGGTTTGACAAAATAGAGGGGCAACTCAACTGAGTTGTCCATATTCCAGCTCAACTAAGCTGAAGGTTGTGCTCAACTAAGCCATCAAAATTCCAATTCAATCAAGTCGAAGGATGCACTCAACTAAGTCGTCAAATATTCTAACTCAACTAAGCCACTAGAATTCTAGATCAATTAAGTTGAATGATGCACTCAATTGAGTTATCAAATATTCTAGCTCAATTGAGCGGAAGGTGCGCTTAATTGAGTCATTGATATTTTAGCTCAACTGAGTTGTAGAATTCATGGTTCAATGGAGCTGTTTATTTTTCATCTTGCATGAATTTGAGACATCAACACCACAATTCAATGGAGTCGTTTATTTTTTATCTTGCAAGAAATTGAGAGGTTGACACCATGGACTAGTGGAGCCGATTATGGAAGAAATTGGTTCAACGAAGCCGCTTCTGAAAAGGATTTCTTGCCTCATAGGAAAATTGGGGCATTGATATCATGTTTGAATAAAGCCATCTTTGGAAAATATTTTTTATCTTATAGAAAATTGAGATGTCAAAATCATAGTTCAATGGAACCATTTGCGAAGAATAATGGTTCAACGAAGCCACTTATGAAAAAGATCTCTTGCCTCAAAGGCAATTGGAAAGCTTATTGTAGAAAACCAATAAGTCACACTTGGGAAAAAAGATACAAAGGAATATATGCTAAAAAAATGAATAATTTTCATTAAACAAATCTGTATTACGTATCCATATTATCTAGGTTTACACCGTCAATATCTATTGTTGGAAATATAGTAGAAGCATGTTGGGCCTTCAACGTATCGTTCTCTTGCTAAAGAGCGTTCTCTCTACCCAGTCTGCTCTCAAGCTCATTGACCCATTGTTGAAGGGCCAACTCTCTCCAAACTACATCAACTTCTTAAAGGGTGAGTGCCTCGACCTTGAAGGCAGCAGACTACCGCAGCATCACAGTCAGCTTCCATGTTCTGTAAAATAACATTAGCCTCCTTATAGTAAGATTTTGCATGCTCTCTAGTGAAAATTGCGAGTCTCCTCTCCTCCTCAGCAGTGTCACGCTCAACAATAAGCTCATCCTCTTAGACCTTAAGAGCTAAAGCGGTCTCCTCCAAGTCTTAAAAGCATTTTTTCTCTTCCTCCAAGGAAGCCTTCAGAACTAGAGCTAGGAAAATGATTGGACTCTTGCTCTATTGGAGAGCACAAGTGTGAGAACAAGGAAGACAAAAGAGGAAAAGGTTTAGGAGTGATAGACTCTTGACCCAAGAAGTTGCATGGGAAGTTTGATTGGTGACAAAACTCGGAGGATGTAGAATGTCCACCTGGAGTCTACCTATAGATATTAAATTATACCTAAGGAAACCTAAGCTAAACTATTCTAAAGGAGAAAGAACACTCAACAACCACCGTGGGCTTGTAATCTAGAGGTTCAGAAAGTAGAGAGCGCTATTGACTCTGACCCAAGCCCAATGACTTTTTCTGTCATAGTCCCCATCAGGGACTCAAGAAAATAGTTGGTGCTGAGGGAAGAAGATGTTAGTTGTTGGAAGAATAGAGTGCTTTGATAAGGGTACAAATGGCAGAAGACACAAAAAAGGTAAAAGCAGGAATCTATCGTTGTTATAGACCCAATGGAAGAGGGAAAGGATGTAAGGCTAACTGTTGGGGACCAATTGTCTTGAGAAAAGGTCATAGGTGCTGAGAATAAGGGCAATGAAATTGGACCAATCAAGATGAAAGCCTACCCAAAGAAAACCTAAGGAAACTGGGATAAAGTTCTTTGGGGTTTGGAAAGGAAGAGAAGTGGAATTGAGGAACTCCTAGAACATACCTTTTAGTAGAGGGCAAAGCTAGAACTCCTTGATGATATTTGGAGATAAGCATGGAAAGATCTTCTCAGTGGCCATGGTTGGACAAAAATGACGATTGAAAATAGATAGGTAGAAGAGTAGAGAAAGATGAAGAAGATGAGCTTAGAGCAAGAAATGATTTCTCATAACAACGGTGACTTCTTAAAGGTGCCTCATAATGAAACCGCCTAGGGTTTCTCAAAAATCAGAGATCAGCCTACCTAGAGTTTCGCAAAAATTGGAAAATGACCATTTTAATGTCATCTTATAAACATGCAAATGGAAGCATTGATTAGTCATGTTAGTCCAAAAAATTGTAGCCATGTAATGATTTTTTTTGGAATTTGAAAAAGCTTTCCTCCAGAAAAGTCGGCATAAAGGTAGATTTCCCGAATCGGACTAAGCATGGCGGAACCACCCAGATGGAAGCAATGAGATGATATCATTGCGGAAGCACTTGATAGATGATCAGCGGATCCATCTTGGAAATTCAGGATAACGAAATATCCTAACAGATTCGTTGGTCCTTAAACGAAGAGACTTGTTAAGAGATCGGCAGAGCCAAAAATGGACAGTTATGAAGAATGTAGGGCCAAGTGGAAAATGTGGGAACCCTAGTCCCACCAAGAGGAAGCATTTTGCAGAGTTCACAAATCCAGATAAAATAAAATTTTACTGCAAAACTTTATTACATTGGAACAAGGAGAGTACAAAGAAGAAAAATCATATCTAATGAGCTAAAGCATCCATGATGCCTTCCAACTCCTCTATCTAATGATGGATTGGCGATAATTCTTCTTCCAAGGATCAAATGCAATCCAAGGATTGCATGTGACAGATAACACGCTCGGTTAGGTGTTAGTCAGCTAATTGAAATTCGAACTGGGCGAACTAGAGCTATGCCTCCAACCTCTTGATCTCCTTATAAAGAAACTGAATTCACTTAGCAAATTGAGAGTTTGTGCTTGAACCACTTGAATCTATGGTTAAAGGAGTCCCAGGAATGCGATTGAACAAAGATAAATCCCCGTGTATAAGAGCTGAGACAAAAAAGTCTAGGCGTTAAGGATCATAATTTGAAGCATTGCATATTATCAATTAATGCTCCCATTTAATCCATTGGTTACAAAGGAGTTAATGTTCTCATTCATTCTATCAATTAACAAGAAGCACAATGCTTCGGGAGATGATGCAATAGCACAAAAGATGAAAAGTCCAGTAGTGCACTTTATGTCTCTTTTAAGACGGGACTGGTCTTAGAGAACTCTAACACAGGATACCCATTGTCCAACTAATACCATGCCACGTCAAATCCCTATTTTAATGGGATACCTCTTTAGGTTACAAATCCCATAAGACAAAGATTAGGGATGCGTATTTCTCTGGAATCCTCCTCTAAGCAAGAATCCTCATCCTCAACGTTCAGGCTACATACATATCCTTGTTATGCGTATATCACCCACGCTAAAGTATATATATAAAAAAAGATATGCTCCCCCTAAAAAATAAGCTCTTACTACTAGCATATACCCTCTTAAAAAATCTTGTTTACTGACTTGAGCATTAGAGTGTTTATATGGGAACACCCCTAATGCCCTACAATGATTTCTTAGTTTTACAGGATTCCTTACAGTATTCATTATGAAGCTACATCAACAATCAGTTTGGGGACCACCCATAGGAGGTTTTCTAATGTTACTGTCAAAATAATTCAATGATTTCAAATTTCATGTGAAAAACATCTCCTTACAAGTCTTGGAAAAAAATACATATAAAGGATTGCATTTCTTGATAAATCCTAATACATTTTACCATGCCATACTACTTTGATTAAAGTATTATTTTGAATCTTTATTTCATAATAAAATAAATAAATTATTTCATGAATACCTAAAAAAATTACATCCTCCAATTATCAACCATTAATTTCATCTTATGGTTGATTTACCCCTAAAATTATTTTAGGCAAAAGTAAATCAAAATAGCTCTAATACCAATATTGAGAATTATCACATAGATAATTTAAGATAAGATACATACCTTATTATGCAAAAATGTTGGATCTAATCAATTTTCTTTACTAACCTCTTTCTTTTGCTATGTAACTATTAGAGTCTCCCACCATGTACACATTCCCACTGACAACGCTAATGTTTAGAGAAATTTCCAAACCTACTCCTTAGATAATCCTAGATAAAGATCTTGCAAGCCGAGGATAGTCCCAGTGCAAGCACTTTGATGCTTATGCCAATAAAAGACCTTAGTATGGGGTGTGAATAATAAAGAGAGAGCTTATTTCTTAGAGAGCTTTTTTAAGAGAGTGCATACCTAGTGTATTATAGTTGAGCATGGAGGATATACACACGCATACACACACGCAGGGATATGCACAATCCATATAGATGGGACCCAAACCAATTCCATCGAATTATCATCTTTTGTGATCTAAGCAAATTCGAACAAGTTTCAATGAATAAAGGACTTCAGAGTTACATCTTCACCATAACAAAAGCATTGTAATGTGGCTTATTGTATATTATTATTTGATCTTTATCCGTGTATGTGTTTTTGCCTAGATTAGATGCATTTTCTTGTACACGATTGTATTTCTAAGAGTTTTTTATTAGCTCTAAAAACCAAGGGAAGTTGTCGGCTAGCTCTTGAAACAAGTTGTACGAATTGTTGGTGACCTCTAAAAATCAATAGTGTGGAGTTTTTGGTGAGCTTAGTAAAACCAAGTTGTAGAGTTCTTTATCAGCTCAAAAAACCAAGAGATGTATGATTCCACAGGTTATAGCGAAAGCCAAGATTGGGAAAACCTTAAAGAGTGGAGTAAGTTGGGGGGAAGTACATGAACCACTATAATTCCTTTTATTTTTATTATTTATGTGTGTGCGCTTCCACTATATTATATTTCTTATACTTGCATAGCCCATCTGCTTTCCCACATTACTTGGATTCTAGCTTTGCCATACACCCTATGTATTCTATCAGGGTTAGGACCCAACACTTACATTGTTCGTAGAAATGAATTCTATTAATATAGCCTTTGAGTCACCATTTTTTGGGGTGTGAATTAATTGCATGTCCTCTATGTAATCGATACTTGTTCACATATTTTTGTCAAATGATTGTGTTAACCATGCCATCTGGTGACATTCTGTGGTAGTACTTCGTAGTGCAATTATGACATTCCTCTTGCTTTGACTTTAGATGGCCTAATCTGTACACCTTCATGGATTGTAAGGACAAGCACATTAATTGCTTATTAGGGTTCTCACTATTAGAAGGCAATCTTCTTTAAAGTCTAAAGAATTTTAATAGTGGTGATACAATCCTTTAGTGCCATGTATATGATTAATGAGTGTCATGTAGCTATAATTGTATATGATTTCTAAAATATATTTCTATAGAGTACAAAATAAGGAATAATGCCAATGGTTGAAAAGCCAATCCACACATCATATTTGTTGAAAAGTCATATACATGTCTAAGGAGACTAGGGAAATGCAACTTGAAATATATGTACTATGTTCCCTTTCCAATGCCATATAGGCTGCTATATTAATATGTAAGTGTGAGTTAATGCATCACAATGTTAGCCAATAATTGATGCGTGATTCATCTAGGTTGGAATGGGTTGACATATTAGCATACAGTTGTAGATAATTTACTTATTGAATATCTGAGGTGATGCAACCATTTAATTTAAAGTTAGTGCAAGAACAAAATAGGCCACCCATGAAGGAGAAAGAGCATATTATACAAGATAATATTGTGAGAAACCTTACTATAATATTTTATAGAGCATACTATAGGAGATAATATTGTGGGAAACCCTTTTATAATGTTTTATCCTCAAACATACAATCCTGAAATGTTGAATGCTTAGGAAGATGTTGCGGGCTTTTTTACATACCTATGATTCTATTGTGCTAATTTGAAATTTAGAATAATTGTCAAAATTCTAATCTCCCAATAAGTAGGCTATGCAACCTAAATATTTCTTACTTAGATACTATTACAAGGTTTATTGATTGGCATTAATATAGAGCACATATGATAAATCAAAGTAAGCTAAGTGACATCATATGAATAGATATATGAATGGAACCTATGACCATGGAGAAGGTGTATGCACATAGTATATAGTTTGTCTTGCCTTTAATCTATATCAATTATATATTGTGACATATAATATTAAATATGTCTTGATAGTGATATGGTTTTGTAGATGACCTGTATACTTTTAAATAGCTATTGAGTTCATTATATCATAAATGTGATTATATGCTTGTGTGCATGGGGTATTCTTGTAGAATCCTTTGCTACTAGTTGCTAGGAAGAAGAATAACGTCCTTTTTCATTAAAAAAGGTTCAACTACATTGTTAGTTTCATTAAAGGACTACATTGTAGTGAGTGATGGGTGAAAGGGTTTCTGTTGAAATATCTATGCCTCAATCCAACAAATGTATATTTGAAGGGAATGAATAGTTAGTGAGGAGGGCACATATTCCTAATGTAGTTGAAGATTTAAAGCCACACATGGGAACAAAATTTTAATGTAAAGAGGCAACAAGAATATTTTATAATATTTATGCAAAGGTTGCTGGATTTAGTATTTAGAAAAACGAATTTGGACATTGAGATTTACCATAGAGGTGGTTTGGAAACGCTATGTGTGTTCAAGAGAGGGTATATGAGCAAGGTGTGAACTTATTAATTGAAAGGAAAACAAAACTACAAGAAGACCAAATTAGCAATTTGTTTGAGTGGCATGTATGGTATATATAATAGTAAAGAAAAGTAGCGCTAGATCATGTGTGGTGAAAAAATTCTATGAAGGCCACACACAGTAGTTGGCAAACCATGAGGAGACCTTATTTTTGAGGTTTCTTGTATCTTAGATAAATTGACATGAAAACTCTTAAAAGATTGCCCTAATGTGGGGATTGGTCTATTCAAGGCATATGATGTGGCCGCAAAAAATTTAGAGTAGGGAAAGGATGTGACATTTATAACTGATGTGAGGAATGAAGTGTATCATATTCGAAGAAGACTTGTCAACCACAATGTTGAAAAGATGCGTGAATTTCTGCTTCAAAAGAAAGATAAGGACCTAAATGCCTTTGTAATCATAAAGAAGAATGAAGTTGGGCAACTTATATCCTTATTTGGGGCCAATGGCCATTCCAGGGTAGATTTTATGGTATTTTGACATAATTTTTGTTTGAGCACAACCTATAGAAGCAACTATTATTCAATGCCATTTGTAACGTTCGTTTGTCTCAATCATCATAAGCAAATAATAGTTTTTCATTGCAGCCTCATTAGTGATGAAATGATCGATTCATTCATATGGCTGTTTCATCCTTTTCGTGATGCGATCGAGGGCCAGATACCATTTGCGATCATTAGCGATCAGGACCAAGCAATCTAAGTGGCTATTGAGACTGTATTTCTAGATGCCATCATAGATCATATTTATGACACATGCTTTGCAAAGTTTCTAAAAGGTTTGGGAGGTGGTATAGAGAACATAGTAATTTTCCAAGTTGCTTCAATAAAATTGTGTACAACAAGGTCAACTCTTAAGTCCAAGTTGCTTCAATAAAATTGTGTACAATAAGGTCAACTCTTAAGACTTCGAAGTGAATTGGCGTAGTACCCCAAACGGTTTACTTCACTTTATGAGTTTGTGAATATGTTTAATATGGCACTAACAAGAAGGCGTATTGATGAGGTTATAGCTAATGAGCTGACTAAGGAGGCCTTTTTGGTAAGGAAGCCGACAATGTCTATGGAGAAGAATGCCTTTAATATATATATATATATATTAGGGAACTCTAACACATATATTAATTATCGAGCTGGCAACTCACCACATCAGACTACTACTTTATTGGAATCTCCTCGAATCCCATGAAATTCAAATTTAGGATACGTATCTTCAGAGATTCCTCTCTTAAATAAACTTCTTAGTTTGATTTGCGTACAGATCCGTAAGACTCCTGGCCACGCACCCCTGCTCATCTATAAATATAACCAGGTATGTATCCTTAAGGCAACTCTCTCATTACTATCCCATCTTCCCTCAAAAAGTCCCATTTACTAACTTGAGCGTCGAAGTATTCACACCAGGAACACTCTCAGCATTCTTTAATTCGTGTTCTAGTCTTGCAGGAATCAAGGAGGGAAGATCTCAAAAACTACATCAGCATTCCATTTGGAAATGACCCAAACATTGGCGCCATCTGTGGGAAGCGTTTCAAAAAGTCTAAAAAGATGTCAGATGACATTATAAACAATACAAACGACGCTTCCTCTCTCCCTGTTGTCATCAACTACATGCCATCCACGTCGAACCAGAACAACACAGTGCCACTGCCTAGAGACTTATTGACTCAGCCCAGCCCAACAAGTCAATAGGTGATGCAGCACATAATGCATGAGATGATGCAGTAGATAATGCAGCAATTAATGCAGTAACAAGGGAACAATCTAGGCGAACCCCTGCTGCGAAAGCACGTAGACCCATCCCCTACCACCGCCTCATCCCTAGCATCAGAGAGGTCCGACAGCACACGGACCTAGAGATCCTGACGGAGTTAGTGTCCATCTCACCGCTCTTGCATTTGGAGCACTGCTACCTGATGTGCACAGACCACATCTGGCAAACGCTGAAAACACGCCAGTCGTGGGTGTTCCAGCCAGCAACCTAGCAAATATCGTCCATACCATCTTGGAGCTGACTCAGAGGCAAGTCAACTATGGCCAAGAGAGAGAAGCATCTTCCCACCCCGGAATAAGAAAACTCCCTGAAGATTATTCCACAAAACTGGAAAGACAGAACACTCAAGGATGGCCAGAGAAGCAAGCATCGGCAAAACGTTCCCTTTTCAACCCAGAAATTCTGGAGGAGCCTATTCCTAAAGGATTCAGAATGTTGTCTTTAGAAGTTTTCAATGGCACCACAGACCTCGATGATCATCTCGCCAGATACGATGGTCAAATGACACTCATGGGGGTCTCCGACGCCATTTAATGTCGTGCATTACCGTAGATACTTAAAGGAGCAACACTGTCCTGGTATTAAATTTTGGCACCAGAATCCATCAAATCCTTTAGTGATCTAGAAGAATGCTTCCGAAGATGCTTTATAACTCAACGGAGGCAGAAAAGAACAGTGAAATCTTTAATGATGGTGAAACAAAGGAAAAGTGAGACCCTCCGCAAATATGTGAGTAGATTTAATCGGTACTCATTAAATGTGGAAAAGCTAGACCACAATATTGCGGTAGCAGCACTCCAAAGTGGAATTGCAGACCCAAAGGTCAAATACCAGCTACATCTATGGCCCTCGAGAGACTACTCAAAGCTCTTGGAAATGCTGAATTGACATATAAATGCAGATGAAAGCACTAGAGAAGAAGATATTAAAAGACGGCAGAGCCGATCGCGATCCCCACCATCATGGCGAGAAGGAAGCCATTATCGATGCAACCACGGATCTGGGCAAACATCTTTTGCTCATGGATCCAGAAGAAGCAGATCGACAATGATAAATAGAGACACTCTTAGACATACTCTTAACTGCTCTGCCACCCACGTCCTCCATGAAATCTAGAGACAAGGGTACCAGGTCTCTTCGCCACCAAAGATCAAAAGAAGAAGTCATCTAGATCAAAATAAATACTACCCATTCCACAAAGACATTGGCCACGACACAAATGAATGTCGCATCTTAAAAGAAGAAATTGAGAAACTCATCGAAAGAGGAAATTTACTATAATATGTGGCCGATGATCCCAGAAAAGCAGAGGACAAACATCAAAGGGTTAGGGGGCGAGGAGAGAGAGAAAGAGATCCTGCAATGGAAGATAATCAACCCACAGCCGGAACTATCAATGTCATATCAGGTAGCCCAATAAATCATCCCCCTACTCAAGTAAGCACGGTGGAAAGTATCCCCAAAAGAAAGAAAGAAGAAGAAGACTTCCCATTTATCTTCTCATAAGAAGATATATCAAATGGAGCAGATCCCCAGATTAACACGGTGGTTATATCAGCTATCATCTAGAACTATCACGTGAAAAGAATCATGGTCTACAACGGTTCCTTAACAAATATCCTCTTCCACCATTGTTTTAAAAAGATGGTGATCTCAAAGAAAGCACTACAACCTTATGTTGGGTGATTAATCGGCTTCATAGGAGATGGTGTCTTTCCAAAGGGAATCATCAGTCTCCCATTTACGATGGGAGATGATCCAGAAAAAATAACAACTTGCCTGGATTTCCTAGTAGTCGACATCCCATCACCGTACAACTCAATATTGGGACATCCAGGCCTCAATCAAATGAAAGCTATTGTGTCTACTTACCACCTTATAGTCAAATTTTCAGTCAAAAAAGGGGTTGGCATATCCAGAAGCAATAGGAAGATCACCCTAGAATGTTATGAAATTTCAATGAAGGATGGAATGTTTAGAAGCATGCAAATAGATACCATGGACAATAAGGATGAGCAACAAGTCGCCCACAACGAGCAGATAGAACCTCTGGTCATGGTCCCGTTGATAAATGAATCTGAAAATAAGACTATTCAAATCGGCTCTGCCCTAAAATCAGTACTAAGAGAAGAGCTGGTCGATCTGTTAAGAGAGAATGTCAATATCTTCGCATGAAAACCCTCAGATATGCCTGGAATAGACCTATCAATCACCTCCCACAAACTAGCGGTTGATGACAACCACAAACCAGTGAGGCAAAAAAAGCAACTCTTTTCCCCAGAAAAGAAGGCAGCCATTATAATAGAAGTGAACAAACTCCTCAAAGCAGGGCTCATAAGGCCCATACATTATCCAGAATGGCTAGCCAATGTGGGAATGGTGAAGAAGGCAAATGGCAAATGGCGCATGTGCGTGGATTTTACGATTTTAAACAAAGCTTGCCCAAAGGACAGTTACCCTCCCCAACATCGACCAGCTAGTAGACTCCACATTAGGTCATGAACAACTCTCCTTTATGGATGCATTCTCCGGATATCATCAAATCTGGATGCACAAACCAGACCAAGAGAAAATAGCCTTCATTACAGATGTAGGAACATTCTGTTACAAGGTAATGCCATTCGGTTTGAAGAATGCAGGGGTAACCTATCAGAGGATGATAAAAAATGTATTTAAACATCAACTGGGAAGAAATATGGAAGCATATGTCGATGACATGGTGGTCAAAAGCAAAATCAAAACACACCATGTTCAAGACTTGAAGGAAACCTTTAAAACCCTCCGAGATCACAAAATGAAGCTAAACCCCCAAAAGTGCGCCTTTGGAGTAGAATCAGGAAAGCTGCTCGGCTTCTTAACTGCATTTGTTTACTTTACATTTGTTTCAAACAAATACTCTATTTTTAACTGCATTATAAATATATTAATAATTTATTTTAAATTTACAATTATTTTGCTCCAAAATTTCCTTTTTTAGAATTGCAATCTAACCAAAGTACCAAAACAATTGGAAAGGGAGTTAACAGGATTAGAAGTTAGACCTGGGATGTGCGCTTAGTCTTGAAAGCCGCATTATAGGCAAATGAACCAACATAACTTCTGGCTTTGTTTGTTGGTCTTTTGTTCGACGGCCGCAAGAGGACGCGCTCAAGAAGTCAGATCAGGCATAGTAAATAATGAGGAAGAAATAAAATGCGAACGGAACGTCATGACCGG
>JAYJMB010002550.1:0-15153 GCA_036873735.1 Pouteria campechiana
TGCATGCTTAATAAGGTATTGGGAGTGAATTGAGTATGGAAATCATGAATTTTCATTGTTAGGGTTTCATATTATTTATGAACAGTGATTTTTGTGAGGAATTTGATATGGTTTGTTGTGTAAACCAGTGGAGAACTATATAATTTATAAGTTATGATGTTTTGGGATTTATATAGGATTATTTAGGCTTATGAAAATGGATATTCAATTGTGACCTAGTTTGGGATAATTGGAGGAAATTGTGTATGAGCTATTTAAATAATAAATTAACTGAATTAAAGACTTTATTGGATTGTTTTAAAGATATTTAACTATAAATCAAGTTGAATACATATTGCTTATGTCCTGCATAAAATGAATATGGCTGTGGTATGTAATTGGACTGGCCACAACATTCATGATTTGTTTTGTACTGATTTGAGGTGAATTAGGCAAAGTTGCCTTTTTAAATGAATGACCTATTTGTTTGTATAGGGCAAATTGAATATGGTTGGGGAGCGGTGGAGCTTATGGCATTGTGGGGAATAAGTCATCAGCCAAGTAAGTAGGGTCCTTTTGTTTGATTGAATGCATGCGTGAATGGGGTTTGTAATAACCCATTTGTTTGTATCCGGGCATATGTGTTTTGGATGGGAATAGTGGATATCCCACGTTTGTTAAGTTTGATGTCTGTTTGACTTTTATGCTTATATGAATGCAGGGAAAGCAAATATCTCTTGGATCGACAGGACTATTTGTCATTTATGATTTGAAATGGTGTTTAGTTGGGATAAGAATTATCCCATGTTTTAAGGCTTTCTATTATTTTTTATGGATATCTAACTATGAGGACATACAGAATATCTCATTCTGTTATGTTGGATGAATGTTTTAGAATATATAGGAGTGTATACTATAATGTATACACTGTGTTGATTATTAATTGAATGAAATGTTAGGAATATTGTTTTGTTTTGTAATGTGACATGAGTTAAAACCCATCATGGGTACACTTAAATTATTGAATATTTTTATTGTACTTGCCTATTTACTAAGTTGCCTGGACTCATGCCTTCTTATTTATTTATTTATTAGCTGGCAGGTCAGGTAAAGAATTCTAACTATGGGTTGGAACTGGTGAGCAGAATTTGAAGACAAATTTATTATAGTATAATAAGTTTGTATTATAAATTTTAAGTGTTTTGTTTGTTTATATTCATGAGAACTCAAATGATGTAAAAGTTGTGTAAAGGCATATCTTAATGAATTATTTATCATATGGTAAATGAAATTATATAATTGGAAAGATGTGGAGTGCCATCATGATTCACCCAGGTTTTGGGCTGTGAGAATATGGGCATGTGTATTTTAGAATTAATATCATTGCTTTATTTTATTTGATAAATGCCATACAGGTGGAAAACCTATTTGTTCAAGTTAGGTTCTGCCAAATTTTGGGTAGAGCACCCCACCCTAAAAGTGGGCAAAATCCTAGTGAATTTACGTGAAAAGGGTAGGTCGCGCCTCGAAAGACGGGGCGTAACAACTATCCCCATCTAAACAAACATACGCAAGCTCATTTATATATAACACTGGGATATTCTCAATTCTTTTTATTCAGACATCCATACACAAGAATAATGACCATTACACACAAAGTCTTGGGATATTCTCTATCCCCAGTAACCTTTGGTTGTATTTAAAAAAGTATACAATTCATTTCAATCCAAGGGATAATCGCTATCCCCAATATTCATGTATTCATGAAATTAAATATTCATCAATCTCAAAAATAGCATGGGATATCTATAATCCCTCAAACAAAACATGCATGCCCAGAAAGAAATAACAGGATAACTATTATCCCCTTGCATTCACTAAAACAAAATAGGGGGCGCCTTCTTACCTCCCGACAAATCGTCATACACCCCTTAAGCTCCATGATTTTTCATCCTTCTTAGATGATCTTGTACAGATCAATAATCTCATTCATTTATAAGACAATTTAACCTATTTGAAATACTTTTCACTTATATTAGGTTAACACCTCTTTCATAGCCATTCAATGGCTACGACTTGATTTTTCACTTGTATTACTTCCCTTCTGGAAGTATTTTTATCAAACATGTGATAGACACTACTTAATTTAGGGTTTTTCAACACGGCAACACTAAAAATATTTATTTCTTACAACATTCATTTTACATACATATGATTATCATATAAATATCTTTAAATTAACTTTATTAAACTTTTAATTAAATCAATTTATGGCTCACATAGAACATATACAAAAACCTTCTTTAACCCCTAATCTGGGCATATTAAAAAATCTAATTTCACCAGTCCAAATCACCTGAGAAAAGTTCTAAAAATTTTTCATCATGCAATTAATCATTTCCCCCATGATTAATATAATATAAATCAAGAAACCCCCAAATTTCATTGTTCATAAAACCCTAGCTTAGCAAAATTCATAATTTCTCATGCTAAATTACTATAATCATTCTATTACATCATTCACCCATGAATTTATAACCATATACATCAATTTCTTCCTCAAAATCCACTATTTAAGAGCTAGGTTAGAAACCCTAGAAATTAAAAATATGAAATTCTGTTGGGAAAAATGACCTTACCTTTGATTTCATACATAGTCGTCCTCCCCAAACGAGGAAACTAGCTCCAAACTTCATGTAGCTCCTTTCATTTGGTAGAAATTAGATTTTTCCTCCTTTTCCTTCCATTTTCCATGATTCAAATGGGTGAAAATTGGGTTTAAATGAAATATCACTAGATTAGATAGCTAGGCAAGATGATTTCATAGCTAAAATGGCTAGAAATCAAGCATAACTGGGCTAGGGCAAAAGTGAAGAAAGAATGGAACGGACTAGGTTGAAAATGGGATAGAAAATGGCTAAAAATGTAGGCTGTCCAACTTATATCACCGATCGGTGCCACTAACACCAAATTCAGTGTTGCAATGCTAACCTTGTTGGTCATCGCCTTTGCCTACTCATCGATCGGCACTATGGCACCCATTCTAGCGCTGCGAGCGCCAGTTTCCTGGCCCACTTTTCTTTCTCAATTTTTCCATCTTTTTCAACTCTTCTTTCCCCATTCTTTTTCATACACTTTTAATCATAATATTTCCATATAATATTAACATCTAATGCATAGAATTTATGCCCTAAAAAACTTAAAATCATTTCATTTGCATTATTTTCTTTCAACAGAATTTCTTCCCCTTATTTCTAATGCCTCAGGCATTACACACTACCCCCCTTACAAAATGTTTCAACCTCGAAACTTTAAATATCAACTAGTTCTCTTCGTTTGGTCATGTTTCTTTCACACCTCGATGATCCATATCCACATGATACACCATGCAAGTTGTGTCTTTCTAATCATATGTCTCGATGATTCACAAAATATTTCATTTTACTACCAATAACATTTCTATAAGTCCACATTTAGGGTACTCAAAGTGTCAATACAATCAATTTAACGTAAGCTCTTTTACTTTAATCTAGATAGGCACAAACTTTACTTAGGAAAGATGAATAACAATCATCTATATATGGGACTCATACATCAATTTATTGCCTATCATCACCGCTCATGCTCCACAAGGATCACAAGTCAACTAAAGAAGGGAGTAGACATATCTGTTATCCATGCCACCATGGTACATTTGCACCCCCATGTTACCATAGCATATTTAGACCTTCCAGGCCATCATGCTAACTTAGATTAAATTTTCTCCAATTCCAGATCAATTATATCATAAAAAAACATACATTAATGCAAAAATTCATTATATAATCAAGATAATACAATCTAAAATCATAAAATCTTGGTCGTTATTAATCCAATCCCTCCACGCTACCATGTCAACCCTACGTCTTAATGTAAGTCCATCTAGGCCTCTACCCTATATGGGCGTCAAGTCATACTGACCCGTCTAGGTAGTACAGCTAAGTCCCAAGCCATACACAAGCCTCATCCTAAATGGATGTCAAGTCTAATAGACTATCTGAATCCATAAGCCATTCAGGCTTCCACCCCAAATGGGAGTCCAATTAGACCATCTAGATCTTCATACCATATCCAAGCTATCCAGGCATCACAGCCAATCCCCATCCTCTACGGGTGTCAAGTCCAGGTCATCACAAACCTCACTGCCATCACAAGCGGAATCCAGACCATCACAGGTCACTTTGCCATCATAGGCGGCAGCCAGCCATCCAGGCCTCTATATCATCTTTGGCCATGCAGGCCATGCCCCTAAGGCATATCCAGTCTGGCCATTTGGGCCATCACGCCAACCAAGTGTATGCAATCCGGCCATTTGGGCCCTCTCACCATTCAAGTGTACCATATCCGGCCATTCGGGCTATCCCATTCCCCCCATTCACTGCATGTAGCGTATCACATAATTTCACACACACATATATACATCTCTTTAAAAAAATTTGCATCACTCATAAGCATCAATAAAATAGTTCAAGCTTAGAGCAACAGGCATTGTCAATCATATGGGGGAAATATACCTATTTATCTATCACATTATTAATCAAAATAATTCAATTCAACCATAGTAAAATCCAATGTCAGTCAACACAATCATTGGCACACATGCTAGTTCATTCAAATTGACATGCTCACAAGCAATGTTATTCAATGATACATGGATGCATCATCCATGGTGAGAAATAAAACAATGCCATATTAACAACATTGTAATAAAAAATGATCACTTATAATTTATTCAATTCAATACATAAACATACACAATTCCATCCTAACATCATAATCATTCACATCAATGCCATCTCAGCATTACGATTGATCACATCATTCAAACATATGAATGCTCAAATACACATAATAATCATTTCAATCAAAATGCATATACAGGTCATGATTAACAACATTCAGTCAGAGTTTGCATCTATACTCAGAATGCAAAACATCAAATACTATGCCATTAATGGATGCCCACACCCCACGGGTGTCAAGTTCCATTACATCCATGCCATATTAGCGTCTATTCCACCAAGGCATTCAAGCCTTCCAAACATATCTGTATCTCATGGATATCAAATATTCATATCATTTACATGACAATCAAAATTCATGATATGCAACTAATTGGATAATCTATTCATTTCTAAATAATTCAACAAAACATGTACAAGTCAAACCATTCACCCAAATACACATTTGATACTAATGCCAAAACACATTGCATTATATCACAACACATCACATTTAATCAATTGATCGTAATAATTTACACAATCAAGGCACACATACCAACTCATGAAACTCCACGATTTCATCCTTCCACTTTCACATTCACAAACATTATGAAACAAACAAGCTAGTAAGGTGCACATATGGGCACCTCTACACTTCACTATGCTACTTTGATCATAGTAAATAGATGTTACTTTGTTCTATCATAGCACTATCACTTTCATTTCATGTTTATATCATCCATTCTTAATCAATAAAGTCACAACTACTAATTAGATCAACTACACCTTATCACACCACTTCACAATTATCATTTATATGCCCTTTGCTCACTCCTCATGCCTTCCTATCCTTAAGTCAGCCTTTTTCTCATGAATCCTTAAACTAGTATTACCATGTCAATTCCTGGTTCTTTCTCATAACCATTGCCATAATGAGTCTAGACTTAGTTCTCTCACACAGATGAGTAGGACTTATCATGTAGATAAGTTGATGAGCTCATAATATACCATTTTTAGTACCTAAATTTACATATATTTTGGATCATCTTTTGATGTAAATATAGCGGATTCCAATAAATCTATACTTAATTTGGTTATTACTTGATAAGTAAATTATATATTGATTTAAAATGTTTATTTATAGATAATAAAGTGCAAGAAATGGAAGAAAATATGGAAGACATTAAGGTTGAGAAAGGAGCAAAGCAATGGAGTTTGTATAATAAACAAGTGACTGAAAAATGAAGATTACAAGTTGAAGAAGCTGAATGAGAAAACAAAGCTCTATATTGACATAATTTTTGGTACCAATTGAGATGGATTCAACTGAAGTGTTCAACATATATGTTTTATCCCTTGAAGTTATCTATACAAAAAATCAAGAATCATAGAATTTGGATTTTAAACATGAAAGTTATGGCCAAAATACTACAACTATCTCAAACTTCAATTCTACTAACAGAAATTTCAGATGTGCAAAAAATGACATCATCTGTGGTCCAATTTGGAATATTTTTAAGATGATTTGGGAAACATGTTCAATATAACAGTTTTAGATCTCGAAGTTATATTTCCAATGCCTCAAGAGTCATATAATTCTGAGATTGTATGAGGATGTTATGGTCAAAATAGTCTGACCATCTCTAGTGGACAGCAACCCAGCGCCGGCAGCGGCGCTAATTTTGTGTATTTTATGCTTAATGCATAGCTGGGGGTAGATGGGGGTTTTTAAGGAGGAATTTAATATTTTTTTGGGAGTCCTTCCTACTTCTGTTTAGAGAGTTTTCTCTAAGGTTTGGAGGCCAAATTCTTAGAGTTTTCTTATGGAGAAGAAGAAGAGATTGCAAGTAAGCAAGAAAAAGGAGAGAAGATGATCATTCTTCATTGTGATCATCCTGTCTAAGAGAGTTGTTTTATTTTCTCTTATGAACTAAATCTCCTTTTCTAGGGTGAAGATGTAACCCTTTTGATACTCTTCATTCTTGATTGTTGGTTATTAAGGCTATATGATCTTGTTTCATTTATGATGTTGTTTGCAATGATTTAACTTGTTTATTGCTTGATTACCAATATTATAAGTTAGATTAATTATCAAAGTGTGGTTAAGGTAGACACCAAATGCTAGACCATGAAATCCCTTGAATGAGAAGGATAGATGGTTAAGTTAGACACCATATGCTAAACCATACTATTTTGATTCTTATGTTCTTGAGCTTAATGGGTTTTCACCTCAATTATGCTACACACCATAGGTAATTGGAATAAATGAAAACACTTGATTTGAACTCGCACACCTAACGATAATAATCTTACTTTTGAAAGAATGAACCCAAGTGAGGCATTGAATCCAACATTCCATTGGCAAAAGGGTAACATCTTGGGGTGAAATCAGATCCCTAGATCTTTGCATCATACTATTCTCTCTACACTATATTTAGCATTGATTGACTTTCATTCCATTAAGTTTTTGAAATTTTGAAATTATACTAGACATTATTCCAAGTCTGTTTAGTTATAAATATATTCTTTTAAGGTTAGGATAGTTCATTAACTAAAATTAATTAAGTCAGTTTGACCATTCTCTATGAGATCAACCCTTGCATTGCACACTACATTGCTATACATTCACTTGAAAGGAATTATAATTTGAATCATCAAGTTTTTGGCGTCGTTGGTAGGGAATGGTTACAAACTGATTTGATTAATTTAGTTACAAATTTTATTTTTCTTTATTGTAGGTTTATTGTATTTAGGATTTTTAATTATTTCTTTCTCTCTTTTTGCTAAGCTATGATTGCAAGGAAGAAGAATAGATGAGAGAAATGACCCCGGAGGAGGCATATGAACTATATCAGATGCTTGGAGCAAACTCACAACAAATGAGTATTAGAGGTAAGTCCAGAGGAATGTATGAATTGAATTATAACACTGAGCTTTTTATGCAAATGTCGGAGCTTGCCGAGCAAATGAATATAATGTGCTCCATGGTGATGAACCAGAAACAATCAATTCCTACTAAGATTCAATCTGAAATATGTTTTCAAAGCCTACTCTTGAGGAAACATTGCAGAGTTTCCAACATGTAGTTGGGGCAAATTGCAGAGGCTGTGCTACAAAACTAGGGTGATAATTTTGGGTAATTATGTGTCTGACCACATTATGGTGTTAGTAAGTGTTAAAAATGAGGAGAAATTTTTCAAATTGATTATAGAGATAATTAGGGTGAAGAAAATTATTTTTGAAATGGAAGGGGATTAATTCAATTGAGTTAAATAAGATTGTATAAATTACAAAGTTTATATTAGTATTGGCATGATTTGATTTTTATTTATTTGAAAAATGTTATTATACACTTTCAATGGTAAATTAGAGAAAGACTTACATGGAAAAGAATGAAAAAAATGAATTTAATTTATATTTTGATCACAATTGTATGAGAACATGAAGCTAAAAAAGATATAGGTGCAACTTGTACCCAATTTTTGGCACATAAGATGAATGATTTAGAAAAAGTGTCAAACATAAATGTTGTAGATTTTTAAATTTATCTAATAATAATCAAGATTCACATGAATTGGATATCATATAAAAATGTTATAGCCAAAATACTATGGCTATCTCTAGATTTTTAAATTGGGTTAAAACAAAAGACAACAATTTGTAGAAAACTTAATCATATATGTAGATTGAATTAGAAAATGTGATCAACATAAAAGTTATAGATTTTGAAATTATCTTTTAAACGAATCAAAAATCATCTAAATCTGATATTGTATGAGGAATGTATGTGCAATTTACTAAAACTTCTCTGCAAGGGATAGCAAAATGCATGCTTTGGCGGTAGAAATTTTTAGGCCACGGCGTTGGCATTTCGATGGCCCAAAAATTGACTTTTTTAATGGCCTTTTAGCCCATTTTCTTCATTTTTTCCAACCCCTTTCTTCCCCAATGCCCCAACCCTAAACTCCACTCCTCTAAAGCTTGATCCCTTGCTATTTGAGTTAGGAAACAAGTGGATTTAGATGATTGACCCCCTCGTTATCCCTTCTAGCCTAAGTTCTTTTGAATTGGAGAATGGAAAAGGGAAGAAGATTCAGTTTTCTACAATTTGAGGAGGCTAATGCGAGTTTGAAGGTGGGATTAATTGTTTGGGATGGAAGCTACACCCAAAATTGAAGGTAAACCCCTTTTCTTTAGCTGATTGTATGGTTTCTATGTTGTAAGAGTTTTGTGTGAATAGTAAAGTTTGGGGTTTGGGGGAAGAAAATGATGGATTTGGTGTTAAATCATGGGGAAAATATTTTATTCCTATTTAATGGTGTTTTAGAACATAATTGGACATGAGAATTCATGGATTTAACTAACTATGATTTCTACACATACGTAAATAGTAAAATTTTGGGGGAATTGCTTGACTCAAGTGTAATTGACATGGAGAATGTGATTAGTTATTTAATTATAACATTTTGAAAGGATTTGGTATGTGAAATTATGATTATGTCAAATTTGGGTTTGATGAATCGTAGAAATTTGGGGACAGGCCATAATTTTGTATAATTCCCATGATAGAGAGAATTAATGTCTTAATTACAAAGTTTCGACACCTAATTGGAAGTAACAAAACCTATTATGATTATGACCTATTTGGGATTTCTTGTATGTGATGTTTAAGTTGTGAATTAATGAAATTAAAGTTTTAAATAGTTGTTTTCCTAATTAATTACATGCTAATTGATGTTTATAATGAGTATGCATGGTTAGAAGTAAAACCCCCTTAAGAAATTTAAAAAAGACTTGAGAAAGATTAAATAGGGTGTTGTGCAGAAAATAAGGAAATTAATTGCATAGAAAGCCTAATTGGCTTATTTGTAAAGACAATTGCAAGATAATCATGCCATATGTGTATATATGAATCGTGGAAGATAGCATGCCTTTGATAGCCTGATTTTCATTGATCTAATATGAATTATTTAACATTGCTTCCACAAGTGAATAACATTTTCATATGTAAATTGGATAATTCTTGTCTAGGGCCATGAGAATATAGATGGAACAAATTGTGAAGTTGCGGAGCTATGGAATTGATTTCCACAAGGTAAGTAAGCTTCTTCTTTTGGTTGCATGTGATGATGATTGGGGATATAGAATATCCCATTTGTTGTACCGGGCATGTATGTTTTGGTTAGGGATAATGGCTATCCCATACTTGTTTAAGATCATTGCTTGTTGATTTAGTGATGATATGGATATTAAGGATAATGAACATCCCTTAGATTAAAAGTTAATATGTTTGTTTATAACCGTTGTGAGTGTGGAGAATAGGAAGTATTTGGTAATATTATATAGGATTGATGTATTATATAATATGAATATAAAGCTTGATATTGTAACATATATGTAGTGTTAGATATTTATAGAATTAAGTGTCAAGGCTTTTACACTATTTTGGATTCTACCATAAAATTGTTTATTACGATAGATATCATTGAGTGAAATGATATGGAATAATTCGTATATTGGAATGTTGAGAATGAATGATATAGATTCTGGATTAAACATGATGAAATTTTGATTAGTGTTTGTTGATTATGATTTTGTTTAATTATCATGCCTACTTACTGAGTCACCCCGACTCACGGCTTCCTGTTTATTTTTTTTAGTTGATATGATAAGTAAAGAATTCCAACTGTGGGTTGGAACTATTGAGCAGGATTTGAAGCGGGTTGAAACCCCCTTGGTGTTTTAGCATAATTGGGATTTTGTTTGGATCTGTATGATTGTAATTAATAGATTTTAAACTGAGGTGTATTTGATATTAGAGAAATTAGACTATTGTATATTGTTAATAGTGGCATGTCTTAGTAAATTGATTATTAATTTTTTAATGGATTTTAAGGATGTAGATTGCCATCATGATTCTATCTCAATCTTGGGTTATGGGAATGTGGGTTTATGTTTTATAGTTTATATTATTGCCTTATGTTAAATTATATATGATTGTACAGGTTTGGACACCCCCATTTTTAGAGGAAACGCTGTCCATTTTTTTGTAGAAACTAGCTGAGTTTCGAAATGGCACTCTAGCATCCCACCCTAAAAGTGGGCAAATTTAGGTAAAATACAAGGCAAAATTGTAGGTTGCACCTCCAAAAGCAGGGCATGATAGAATAATATCAGAGCCTAGGACTTATATGTGGGTAAGTCCCAGGTGCTATGTAATAAGTATTACTACTCTATGTGATAGCACTAAATTCTCATGATGGCAATAGGGTCTTAGAGATAGAAAATGACTTGCCATAGGAACTTGTAAGAATATTAAGTTAAGAATAATTTGAAGGTGTAAGGAAATGAAGGGCATGGAAGTGATAGTGAATTGATATGATATGATGAATTGATATGCTTATGCATGGATGATATCCATATGAAATGAATAGGAATAAAATTTGTAACTTGGTTGATATTGCGCAATGATCAACATGAATTGATTGAGGAAGTATTGTGATAGTATAAGGTGATTGAAATGAGAAAGTATATTGAGGATGAATGTATATTATGATGTTATGCTAAGAGTAGTGTAGGGAAGTGTAGTAATGCTTATATGCATCTTGGTTGCATGTTTGAAAGTTATTGTTTCACAATGTAATTGAAATTGAAATGAGGAAACTATAAAGTTTCAAGAATTTGAGTTCATTTTTATATGTTTAAGTGATTATGATGGAATCATTGGATTCCTTTAGTTAAATTGGTTATGTGAACTTTGTTGGTTGTTTGATTACTTTGATTGGATATGGTATGCTATGGCATGATCCCCAGATGTGTATCTAGGTAATGGAAATCAAATATTTATTTTGTTGATATATGTTGATGCATGTATTTCAATTTCCATAACATTTTCTTTACAAAATCTTTATTTGTCATTACAATTTCTCACTATTTTGAAATGCAAAAAATGTATCCTCATTTTAACATCTCAACTCAACCCTAATGTAGTCAAATATGCAATTATCCAAAAATTAACACTAAGGGGTGTTACACTTTCTTTTGCAGAACTGTGTATGCAACGAAGATGATCACTAAATCCAGTTCTATTACCCTAGAACAATCACATTGATAAAGTGGAAATAGAGACAGAAAGCATAAGTGAAAAAGATTTCAGATGGCTAACAATATGGAAAATAGAGTGGCTTAACAAGCCTAATTGCGTAAGAAAGCGTTTGCATGCCCAACGATAGGAATTTCTCCTTCATGCATTGTTTTGAATGATATTACCAAGAATTACGAGCTGAAACATATATAGTTTAACATGCTTCCTTCTTTTCATGGTGTAGCTACAAAGGACCCCTTAACATCTATTCATGATTTCTATGCAACTATTCAAACTTTTCCATTGTAAGGTTTAACTAAGGATCAATTGTGCATGAGATGTTTTTCTTACACCTTGAAGAATATAGCAAAAACCTAGTTCATGACATTAGCTTCTGGGTCATTTACTACATGGGATGTAGTTTATAACAAGTTCATTGGTAAATTTTATTCCTATGCTAAAACTGCGAAATTGAGAAGTAAGATTATCAGTTTTTCTTGAATGGATGGGGAAGCATTCCATGAAGCATGGGAAAGATTTAAGGCACTACTGAGTCAATGCCCTCACCATAGATATTCTCTTGAATTAGTCAATTAATTTTTCTATGATGGACTTACACAATCCTGCCAAGCCATGTTGATAATGTTGCAAGTGGAGTAATGGAAGAGAAGACTCCAGAGGAGACATATAATCTATATGAGATGCTTGGAGCAAATTCCCAAGAGAAGAGTGTTAGAGGAAGGTCTAAAGGGATGTATTTAGTAAATTCTAACAATGAACTTTCCATGCAAGTATTAGAGCTTACTAGACAGATGAAGAACATGTGTTCTATGATAGGGAACTTGAAACAACACTCCCATGCTGAGTTATGTTCAATTTGTGGTAGTCAGGGCACTCACCTAATGTTAGTCCTTCAAATAAAAACTTTGTAGGAGGATCTGAACAAGCGAATGCAATGAACTTCTACAACCAATGACCATGTAATGATCCTTATTCCAATACTTCCAATCCTAGTTGGAGAAGTCATCCAAAATTTTCATGGAACAATAATCAGAATAAGAATCATGTTGGAACTTCTTCCCAGCCCAAAAGGCCTACTCTTGAGGAAACTATGCAGAGTTTCATTCAAGTAACTTAGACTCAGTTCCAAAATAATGAACTAAGATTTTAGAATGTGGAGGCATCAATAAAGAAGATAGAAACACAATTGGGTTAGATTGCAGAAGCTGTACAAAGTCACACATCAGGAAAGTTGGCAAGTTAGAGCAAGCAAAAGTAGTGATAACATTGAAAAGTGAAAAGGTAATTAAAAATAATGTTGGTGAAGAAACTGATGAATCTAATCCTTATGAAGGAACAAACAATAGGAAGGGAAGGAAGCAGAGGAGGTAACCTCAAGGAACGTTGTGTTTCCAATACTTAACTACTATAAACCACCACCACATTATGATCCACCAGTACCTTTTCTAGGAAGATTGAGGTAGAGCAAATTAGACAAATCATTATTTGATATTTATGACATTCTCTTCAAAATTATTGTTAACTTACCTTTGCTTGACATGATTAAGAACATGCCTGCTTATGCTAAGCTTTTGAAGGAATTAATCTCAAGGAGGCGTAAGTATGAGCCTTATGAAAAGGTAATAGTTCATGAAGTTGCAAGTGCAGTTCTCTAGACAAATCTTCCTCCAAAGTTGAAGGATCTAGGTAGTTTTAATATCACTCAATGTTGGAGGAACGAATAAGGTAAAGGCTATGTTGGATTTAGGAGCAAGTATAAATCTGATGCCTTATTCTATTTATTTACAGCTTGGTTTGGAAAATTTGAAACCTACTACAATGTCTCTACAACTTGCAGGTATATCAATGCAATATCCAAGAGGCATTGTAGAAGATATATTGGTGCAAATTGACAAACTTATTATTCCTACAGATTTCATTATGCTTGATATGGAGAGGCAAGTGACTCCAGAGAGAGAGGTGCCCATTCTTCTGGGGCGCCCATTCATGGTAACAGTTATGACAATCATTGATGTGCAAAATAGGAAGCTGAAAATGACTATTTTGGATGAGACTATGGAATTTTCTATTTACAATTATCTTTCATTACCTTCAGATCCTATAGATCCTAGTGGCTGTTTTCAAATTGATGATTTGGACTCACTTGTATCATCTAATTTTGTGCAACTGGAAACAAAAGACAAATTGGCATTGGTGCTTACAATTAAAGAATTCATTGAGCAGGATAATGAAATCAAAGAGTTGAAAGAAGATTTGGATAGTGCAGAGGAAGTTAGAGAAGATGGAGTCACCAAGGGGGTATTGACACATTTGAGTTCCAATTTGGCACCATCATTTATCACCACACCAAAACTGGAATTGAAGTAACTACCATAGAAATTAAAATATGTATTTCTTGGTGAGAATGACACTATTCCAATAATTATTGTTGCTGACTTGTCTGTTGATGAAGAAAATAAGCTGTTCAATGTTTTGAGAGAGCACAAGGAAGTTATAGTTTGGACATAAGTTGACATCAAAGGAATTAGCCCCACTGTGTGCATGCATAAGATCTTGTTAGGAGATGATGCAAAGCTTTCCAGGGATGCCCAGAGGAGACTTAACCCACACATGCAAGAAGCTATTAGAGTTGAAGTGATTAAGCTCTTGGATGCAAGTATTATCTACCCAAATTCTAACAACAAATGGGTAAGTCCAGTTCATGTGGTACCAAAGAAATCTGGAATTTTTGTTGTTAAGAATGCTAATAATGAGTTGGTGCCAATAAGAATGCCTACAGGATGGCAGTTGTGCATAGATTATAGAAAACTAAATGCAGTCACAAGAAAGGATTATTTTCCTCTCTCTTTCATTAATCAAATGCTTGAATGATTGGCAAGCCATGCTTACTACTATTTTCTAGATTGTTTTTCAGGTTACAATTAGGTTACCATTGCTCCAGAAGACTAGGAAAAGATAACCTCCACCTGCCCATTTGGAACTTTTGATTATTGGAGGATGCCTTTTGGTTTGTGTAATGCCTTTGCAACCTTTCAGAGGTGTATGATGTCTATTTTTTCTGATATGATTGAAAGGTTTATAAAGGTTTTCATGTATGATTTTTCTATCTTTGGTGATTCATTCAATGAGTGCCTGAATAACTTGACATTAGTGCATAAAAGGTGTGTTAAAATGAATTTGACATTAAGTTAAGAGAAGTGTCATTTCTTAGTTAAGTAGGGAATTGTGTTGGGAAATTGATGGCTCAAATTTAATACCTCGCAAGTGCACGGTCGATGTATAGTCTAGTGTGCTTATGCAAGGGTC
>JAYJMB010002552.1:0-10037 GCA_036873735.1 Pouteria campechiana
TATATATTTGCATAGGGTGTACCCAGTCTAGTCTGTTGAATGGCTGCTCATCTATCTCCCTTTTGATTGTACTTATCTGTGAAATAGTGGATTTTCTCATTCTCTGCTCATGATTTTTCCCCAAATAAGGAGTTTTTGACATAAATTTGTGTATTAATTTTAGTTTTATTGTCTATCGCATTCTCTTTTCTTCTTAAATTGGTATCAGAGTCTAGTTTGGTATTAGTGATGGCAACTATGAAGTACGATATCCCACTCTTGGATCGTAGCACCAAATTTTTGTTATGGCCGATCAAGATGTGAGCTGTGCTAGTGCAGATGGATTAGGATGAGGCACTATTAGGATTTGAGAAGATGCCCTCATCCCGATCAACCGATAAAAGCAACATATGGATGAAAAAGCTTTATCTCAAATTTATCTTCATCTGTCAAACCAAATTCTACAGGATATTGTGAAGAAGAAATTAAATGTTGAGTTGTGGTTAAAATTGAAACAATTTTATATGACGAAAAGCTTAAATAGCAAGTTACATATGAAGCAACGTTTCTATTCTCATCATATGACAAAAGGTATGTCTCTTGAAGATTACTTAATTGCTTTTAAAGAAGTTATTTTTTATTTAGAGAATTTTGAAGTTAAGTATTAGGATGAAGATTTAGCGTTGATGTTGTTATATTCATTGCTTGCTTCATATATGACTTTTAGAGGTACTCTTTTATATGGTCATGATACTCTCACTTTAGAAAAAGTATATGAAGTTCTATTTTCTAAGAAAAAAATAAAACAACTTGTGATTCGATTAGAGTTCGAGGGAGGACACAAAAGAAAAATTTTAGTGGTGCTAAGTGGGTTAGATCAAAATCTGAAAATAGATTCAAAACCTATAATTACTGTAAGAAAATGGGGTATATCCAATTAGAATGTTATAAGCTATTGAAATAGGGTTAACAAAAATGATATAAATCAGAAGGGAAAACAACTAGAAAATTTTGATGAAGTTAGTGTTGTGGAAGATGTATATGTTGATGGAGAACTTTTAATTATATAGTAGACATAACTTCAAGACCTTGTCGTACAGTGCCTGTGCCATGAGTTCGACAACGCAGCAGCACTCCTCACTAGTGGGATATGGGTTCATTCTACCCCATGCATATTGAGGACCATCTTCCCTTCACAACCTATTTCAGAATTTCTTGGAAGCGTGAGTTCATAAATTATGAGAAATCCCTTTGGAATTGTTGTGAATAGGCTTCTAATCAAAATATTATACCAATTCACTTTGGTAGAGCATGCTTCATTAAAGTATTCCTCATATATATAAGCTACTAAGACATGATTGGAAGCATGATTGGATGTTGCTGATAGCCTAATGAATCTAATCGAGTGGCCATGAAAATTTGGGTTTTGATTCCCCTCTAATATGCTTTTCAACTAGCTTGGTTGTCATCGAGAAGTGATGACCTACCATTCCAAAATGGTGGACATAGTTAACATGCTAACATGCTTTCATGTTATCAACATGGTTCAGCAAATTTGTGGCCCACTTGGAATCAGTTTCAGTAAGCTTTCTACTGGGTTTTCAAATGGGGTCCATTCTCCACTTATCCATTTACAATAGCTAGGGGTGTAAGTCGTAGTAGTTTCAACCCAAATCCAGCTGCTTAAACAATTCCAGGCAGAGTTGGGAAGTTATCATTCAACCCAAACCCAAAAATTTTTGACTCGCAACTACTTCAAGTTCGGAGCGAGTAAGGGGGTCGGGAAACCCACTCCAACCTGAACCCGCACATCCCTTCATTAAAAAAATAATAAGAATATATTATTTTTCTTGCCCTTGCAAACTCTATTTATTATTTCATTTTCTATTTTCATTTCCCTAGCCGCTACCCATGCGAACCATATTCGTTTGAGTTTAATGATTTAACTATTATGTGAATTAATTATATGTGGTGTATGATTTATTATTTGGTTTGTCATAATTTTTCAACCAGAACTAAAACCTAAAGTCAACCCGCCCATCTAGGTTAGGGTTAGGGTTGAGAAAAAGTTATAAAAGTGAGGGTTAGGATTGAGCAAACTCAAACCCGCTCTGAACCCATTCGACTTACACTTTTAACAATAGCACTGATTTCTCCTTCAATTATCCAGAAATTAGATGGCCATACTATTGAAATATGCACATCCTATAATCAATCATAAAGTAAGCTACTATATTCATTGTAGTTCGAATTGCATAATAAAGATACAACTCGGGTTATTTGGATTCAAGTTGGCATCGACCCTAACCCTAACCCAAAGTCTAAATATTCAACCCTAACCCTAACCTAAACCTAATTCAATAAGTCAAGTTTAGGTTGCATTTTGATTATGCCAATAAGTTAAAAAGTAATTATTCTTCTTCAACATTCAACAACAAGGAAATAAAATAAATTCATCCGATGCTTAAAATTTCAATATCCAATATCAAACTAAAGTTTTAAATTCAAATAAGATATAAGTTTATCAAATAATTAAATAGGGTATAAGTCCCAATAATGCTTATTTAGGAGTCACATATCTACAGTAGTTGAGATCAGGGATGCAACATAGCAACGTGAGTTTTCAGCCCTCCCAAACATAATCATCAAATGTCGAAATGGGGACTTTGGAGACAGATTGCTTGAGAGAAGAGCTGAAGAGGAAATGGGTTTGGTAGTGGCAGTAGCCATAGCTTACAAAATGGGTTTGTATTGCTAGAGCGAAGAAAGGAAATGGGTTTGGCCATTTGGGTTGTTGGCAATAATTAGCAAAGGAAGAAAATGAGTTGCTGGAAATAGTCTCCAATCGAAAGAGGAAATCAGTTTCCCATTTCTAGCTCTATCCAAGGTGTAGATTGGGTTAGGTCTTCGAAAAGACAATTGTTAGTCACCAAATGGGAGAGAGACGCCGAGAGGTTTCAACAGGATGGCTTGGGAGACGAGGCAAGGGGCTTTAGAAACAGCGACATCAATGCAAAAATGGGTTTCCCTACCTTGTTTCCAACTCTATTAGGGGTGTGGCACTGCGGTTTGAGTTGGGTCACTGGAGACATTCACGGGTCAAGAATTGGAGATGGAGAGGAGTTTTGCACTTAATAGTGGCCGGAACAGAGGACACCTTTGGAAAGTGGCATCTAGATATGAGATGCAATTGGAAATGTATCCTACAAGGTTAGGAAGATTGAAATCATGTGGATTTCAAGTCGGGTTACTCTCAACCCAAAACCAACCCAAATTAGAATTTGGGTTGAGTTCAACTCAAATTCAAAACCTAATTTCTAAAATAGGCAAACCTGAACCCTTAAAAATATCAAATTGGGTTGGGCAAGTTTGGGGCAACCCCACCCAAGTTGCACCCAGTTGCACAAGATGGTTGGTTACTAATTAGGGGTGTGCATAGGTTTATTTTGGTTCGGGTTTAAGGTTGCCCAACCTTAACGCTATTTGTAAAATATATGTCCAACCCTAACTTCTACCAAACTTTTAAAATCTTTACCCAACCCTTATCTTAACCTTTTGGGTTCAGATTAAGTTAGAGTTTTTAAATCACTTGAACCAAGTCACAATTATCTTCTTTATTATACCCTACAATACAGTAATAAAAAAATCTCACAAAGACCTCCTAGAAGTCTTTTTTTATTTTTTAATGAACATCCATGATTCATCCAATGAAAATTTCTTACTTCCCTTCTCTAGAAATTATTTTCCTACATATATCCAATACAACAAGGTTTTTTTCCAACAAATTAATTTTTTATGCATTTATCATACCAATGTCATTAAAATTGATTGATTCTTCCTCCAAATGTACCATAATTGTTCTGTCATGGTGAAACTTTAGCATCCAAGTTTACACTCCGAAAGGACCCCTAAGTATAATGTGCCAAAAAGGAGTGTAAGTAGGCTGGGTTTGAGCTTGCCTAACCCTAACTTTACTTCTATAATCTTTTCACAACCCTGACCATAGCCATCACATTTATAATTTTTTCCCTACCTTAACCCTAATCCTCACTTTTATAATATTTTTTCAACCCTAACTCTAACCCTCACTTTTATGACCTTTTTTCAATCCTAACCCAAACTTTACATGTGTAGGTTGACTTAAGGTTCGGGTTCGGGTTGAACTTGGGTAGATTCAACACCACTTTTTCTTTTGAATTTTCTTTAAAAAAAACTATTGATAGGCTGAAGTAGTTGATGAAGTCTCAAAAGCAATGTAAAAATAAAGATTTTTATTTACACAACAGTAACCACATGATTGACAAACTGAACATCTGTCATTTTGTATTTCTTTAGACATTTGATGACATTAAGATTGATATAATAATTATATTCTCTTCAACTATATCTATTTACTATACAAGATTTGCATGTTCACCTACTTACCCACCATAGGTAATGTAAATACATTATAAGTGTAAATAATAAATTGATATCATATTTATCTATTCCAACTTACTTTAATATTCTTTTATTTATTTTTACCCTTTTATGATGAATTTATCATTTAACTTCCTAATAATTTTATCTTTCTCAGCGATTATCTTTATTTTCAATTATTACCACTTATCTTTTCATCTAGAATGGTTATTTATTTTAGCTTTATTAATTTTATTTTAAATCATTATCCTTGACCATGAAATCATTCCTCTTTCCAAAATTTACTTTTTTCTCATCTTTTCCTAATCCCAAATATATTTTAAATGTAAAAAGGTTTAAAATAAAAAATAAAGAAGAAATCCCAGTCTCAAATTTAACTTCAGATCATTTTAAATCAGTTCTATGTTTGATGGATAGTTTTGAATAGACGATTGGAAGAAATGTCAATCAATGTCTTTTTATTATGGGCTGGAGTTGTATGGAAGGATCGACCCCACACAGCCATATCACTATTCCTGGGGCATATTTTTATTTTTATTTTATTTTTAATGAAGAGATGTGGGTTCAGGTTGAAGCAAATTGCTTGACACCCTTCCCACCCCTAATCGAACTAGTTTGGGTTTGGGTTCGGGTTGACTAATAGCTTTCCAACCTTACCTAAAATGCAGGTTTGGGCAGTTGAGTTTAGGTTGAACCCACCCCAACTTACACCCTTAGTGCCAAAGCATTACTCAAAATACAAAGAAATTAATCACCACATAAGATTTTAGTAGGCCCACATAATTTGCAGAGTATGCAATTGAGGAATGGCATGATAGGCCAATAGAAATGGATCATGTGCACTAACAATCTATTGGGGCTTTATGGTTTCTTGGATAGGGAGAAAAATCATCTTTTAAAACTATTTACTTAGAATCAAAATCAAGTAATTTTGTCTGTCCAACTGAGATTTCCACAATTATCCAAAGAAAACATTGCTCTTGGAATACATTAATTTCAAAGTATTGATAGAAATAATTTCTGTATCTAGCATACCCTATGGAATTTTCCACTTTGGATCACAAGTATTTCTAATGACAGTATGACTTGTTTTTGCTTCACTACAACTGTGGTGAAAATGTTTCCATGTAATCATATACCATCTTTAACAATCAAAATGTCTGATATAACACCCACGTGGAATATTATCTAATACAATTTGAGCACTGGAGATTTGGACGCAAGCCTACTCTGACTTTCAACTCTTCGGGGATTTGGAATCTTGATTTAATGACTCTTAAGCCTTAACACGTTGTCACGCTAGCGGAACCCTGATTCGACAATAAATTACATTTTTCATGTGGGGTGATAATTTTTGTTACGATTTCCGCATACTAGAAATAAATTAATTGCCCAACAGCTTCTGGCTGTGGATAAGCCGAATCTGATCATGCTTTTTAATTGGGTGATTTGTTCCTTTTATCGAGTACGGGATCTTTACTTTTTTAGCATGTGGGTATTTGTACCGCCACAATTATTGTCTCGTTTGGACCACCTAGCTCATAGTGATTTGTAGCAAATCACGACGAGACGTTATGTCCTCTTGATTTTACGTTTGTGATTGGAATCAGATCAATAATTGCTTAGTGGCTGGAATTTTTACCAGCCGCGATTTCAAGTGGGGCATGGGGTTAGTGGCTGAATCATTGCGATCTCTAACTGTTTACTCCTATTTACTTATTGATAATAATTATTAAAAGTGTAAGTGAGTACCTCATGAGTTCAAAATGAAGATGTTCAATTTTAATTTCTTAGCTTTTCAGATCATTATGTATTCTAATCTAATAGCAGGCTTTGTCCCATTACTCACAAAAAATCGGAGAAGTAATTACTCACGGATTCATCATTAGCTAAATATTACGCTTGTTTAATTGTGCAATTACCAAATTACTGTCATGCCATGCATTCATTTGAATAGGGCAAATTTTAAAGATAATTGGCATGAAAATTTTGAGAGATAGAAAGGTGGGTAAATTGTATCTAAGTCAAAAAGCGTACATTGATAAAATACTTTACCAGTTTAACATGCAAAATGTCAAACCTATTAGTACTCCATTAACTGCACATTTTAGACTTTTGTTTACTTTATCTTTACAATAAGAAGATGAGATTGATTATATGTCAGGAGTTCCATATTCAAGTATAGTGAGTTCCTTTAGGTATGTATAGTTTGCACTCATCCTGATTTATCACATGTAGTCCATGTAGTTAATAAATATATGGCTAATCCTAATAAAGAGCATTGAAAAACTGTCCAGTGGACTCTTAGATGCTTACATGACTCTAGTAATGTTTGTTTACAGTTTTGAGGAACTAAAAATGGAGTTATTGGCTATGTTGACTTTAATTTTGTAGGAGATCTTAATAAAAGAAGATCATTTACAGGATATGTATTTACCTTTGGTAGCTATGCTATTAACTAGAAAGTCGTTTTGCAGGATACAATTGCGTTGTCTATAAATGAGACTAATTATATGGCCATTACTGAGGCTGAGGCTTTTAAAGAAGTTATTTGGTTAAAAATACTATTTGGTGAACTTTGTGAATAGTTACAGATTATTGCAATTTATTATAATAATCAAAGTGCTATTTTTTTGACAAAAGATCAGATGTTTCATGGGAGAAAAAAGTACATTGATATAGGGTATCATTTTGTTTATGATATTATTACTAGTGGTAATATTGTTGTAACGAAAGTTAGTATAAATGATAATCCTACTAATATGATGACCAAGTCATTTTCGATCTCTAAGTTTGAGTATTGCTTAAACTTGGTTGGTGCATCTCATTGAAATTGCCTTTCGAGGCTCTCATGTGAAAGAGGTGAAGAGTTATTTTTGTTTTAAAGATTGAAGATTTATTCTTTGCATCAAAATTCATGTCAAGGTAGAGATTATTAATGTATGGTGACCTAAATTCTGCTTTGTTCAATTCAGTGAGCTCACAGTAAGGAGTTGTACAATTCAAGTTGGTTGGTGCATCTTGTTGAAATTGCATTTAGGGGCTTTTGTGGAAGAGGTGAGAGTTATTTTTGTTTCAAAGATTGAAGGTTTATTTTTTGCATCGAAATTTGTGTCAAGGTAGAGGTTGTTAATGTATGGTAACTGAATTATGTTTAGTTCAATTCAACAAGCCCGAGGTAAGGAGTTGTACTATTCAAATTGTTTTGGGCCGAAGTTTAGCTATATATGTATTGTATTTGTATAAGGCATGTGCGGTCTAGCCTGTTAAGCAGGCGCTCATCTCACTCCCTCTTGATTATACTCATCTTTGAAATAATAAATTTTCTCCTTCTTTGCCTATGATTTTTCCTTAAATAAGGGATTTTCTATGTAAATCTGTGTTAGCTTGTGGTTTGGTTATCTATGGCTTTTTTTTTTCTTCACAACTTTATAATCTTTGCTTGTTCCACCCAATGATGCGGCTGTCCAACGGAAAGCCTTCACTATCATCATTGTCATAAGGATCCCATTTTATTTCCAGAACTTCCACTTGTTCTATCTCGAGACATCCTTCCGTATCAATCTTGAATTGAAGGAGTGTGATAGGGAAGATTGCTCTTCAATGATTCCCAGAAACCAGTGAAACATTAATAGCTTGTAATTTCGGGACTTAAAAAAATTATGGCTTTACGCCCAATGGATAATCTATGTTATAAGGGCCAACTAGCCTTAGCCTAAAGAAGCAAAATGATTTTTGGGATCGCCCAATGATAGTTTAAGAATCCAGACAGAACAGTGGTTTCTTGTATTCCCTCTGAGACCATGTCCATGAGGGATTTTGCCAACAATTCAAAAAGATGGCAGCATTATCCGCTAGATGGATCCGGGAAATGTGATCACGAGACGTCTGCCCGATTTCATCTCTTCTGATCGCGACCTTAGAAACAATGAGAAATCTCTGCCAAATTGCTCCAAGTACGCCTTGAAAACCGCTGGACGGCATGTTTGCACTTTACCTATATGAGGATTTTACCATCTTTTTACCACAAGAGAGCTTTTACCCTTCTTCAACCTAATGAAAGAAACACACCCCAAGATGTTGTGGTCAAGCTGAAGTCGTCCACTTCAACAGTCGTACAAATTCCTTTTGTGTGGCTTGCCTTCATGCATCAATCCTAATCACATGTGCCAAAGAGCACTCACGTCTACGTACTGCTTGAATGTGAAATACAATGCAACAAGGGCAGAACGTTGCGGAATTTCAAGACAAACACCGAAGTTATACAGTGCACTTTTACAGCTGTTTATAAACTCGTTTTGTGATCTTGTTGATTTCTGTTGTGTTTCTCTCAAATGTAAGATCGGACCAGCAATCTTTCGACTTCAGCACCTGTTAAGGAGGGGTCATAATCTACCGAAGTATTGGTACATTACCAAACCGTCAAAGATTGGACATTAGAAAACAAGCAATCTGTGCAATGCATTCAACTTTCCAGTAAAATTGAGACCAGTCCCGTACCGTTCTCCCCCACCACACGTGAAATCCAGCTGCAGCCTTGGTTGAACAGACGAGTTTAGTGATCCGTGCAAGTAACATAGTGGAGCATGAGAAAAAGGCTTGTCCACAAAATAAAGAAGATAAAGTGTGGTTGCCGACATGCACCGACGATCATCGTGTGGCGTGGCTAAGCGCATGATTTTCATGAATTTCTGCATCCACATGACATTTCGGCTGATGAAAAGGACGTTCATATTTCCATGTGGCCATAATAATCTCATGGATAGTTATCTTTCTTAGGATGTATCTTTGTTTTGCTCAAGGCCCCAACAATTCCTTAGTAATTTTAATTTAACCTCTACATAAAATTTTCAACAATTTTAATCTAACCTCTATGCCAATAAAGTTATAAATTTATAGTCTATAAAATTAATAATATTTATAAATATAAGCTTGATAGGGTATTAACGTAGTTGCATAGGCTTTGTGGCAGAAAGTCAACATTTCAATACTTTTTTTGTTATGCAATGAATATAGCTAGGTTATTAATATTTTACTATTTTATAAATATATTAAGTACAAGCCAAATATTTTATAAATAACTGTGTAACATGTTAAGCCTACGTATTAAAGTCGCATTCATACACCTCTGGGCTTAGTTTATCCAAGCGAGACTTGCAATGCCCGTCCATTCTACGTCTGTTGAGTGAAAAACCAGCTGCCCATCTTGGTAACTACGTGTGGTTTTTATAGTCGGTCAGTCAATTCGTAGGCATGCAGGTGGCCGAGATTTGTCTGGCGCAAAACGGTATACATAATATATGAGGATGTGGTGTGAACAAGTTATTTTTGCTTGTCAAATAAATTGAGTAAAAGAGACACAAAATTTCAGATAACATCACTTTGATTATTTCATGTTATCAATAAAGTCATGACAACAGTAATGATGATGATGATGATGATAATAAATACGGGTTGGTTTCTTGACCAGACCCGCAAGCCATAAATACCAGTTCTTACCCGGTGCCAAGCAGGGTCAGGTTAAGTGCGGGTTTGAGTTGACCCGCCCCAATTTGCCCCCTTACACTGGTGAATTGAGTATGGCCTATCTGGGCTGTTGAGAGCTCTGTTGTATGGATGGTATTCACTGGGCTATGCTG
>JAYJMB010002553.1:0-15149 GCA_036873735.1 Pouteria campechiana
TACCATCTACATATATTCCATCATCCATCCATCACCGAATTGATTTCACATGTACAAATGGAACTACTATCAATTGAATAAAATAAATAATAACCAAAAATTTCTAACTAAGAGTCTATATCTAATCGACTCTTTATCTCATACTTTCATTTGCCTACTACCAACTAGTACCATGCTCAAGGGGCTACATCAAAGTGGACTCAGCCACAAACAAAGTGGTTTAAACCATAATCAAGTGGCAACCACATCCAAACCAAGTGGACTCAACTCCCTTACAACTCGGTGTGTTCTGGTCTATCCCTGCAATCTAGTTACAAATGTTACGAGATCCATGACCACATGGTATCTTGCCATCATTGCAACCAAGGAGCTAAAAGTTCTCCATTCACACTTATGAAATAAGCAAAGGAGTCCACATATAATAGGCTGATCAGGCCTCTTCACCCTGAAAGGCGGCATCAAACAAACCAAGCCCGAAGTGGGGCAAAATCCCAAATAACCTAAGTAGCCACCCCGATAGGCATCCAAACCCAAATACATAATAATCGAATTCTAGCAGGCATCCAAACTTTAAACACATATCAATCTAATCCAAGAGGCATCTAAATCCAAGCATAAACCTCAGTCATAATCAAATAGCAAATGTCCAAGTACTAATCACATAATCATATATTGAAATCTCAATTAAATAATCAATGTCAAATAAACAAATATCCAAAATTCAATCAAATAATCAAAAGGCCAACCTCAACCCAATGGCCAACATCCAAACTTACCAAATAACCAAATGGTCAAATCCTATTTACATAGGCAAACCCAAACCAAATGAAGTCTCCACAATATTCACATCTCTGTGTCATCTCGGCACCATCCAAACTCTAGTTATTCTACCACCACACAAACCCAAATGCCTCATAAGACATATCCTACAATTTCACATCTCATATACACAATGTTTCATCAAATAGTCCAATCATTTATCTATAACCCATATCAATATCAATGTCAATCAATTTTAGCATCCAAACTCAATTACATACCAATCATATTCTAACTAATGTCCAAATCCCAACATGTATTCCCACTCAAGTATGCATTCCAATTCTCAATCAAATAATCCTAAAAGTATACAAATTCATTAATCATAATTCACATCATTTCAGCGTACTATACCTTATTACAATAACACTACAATTTCACAAATTACTCAAGAAACAACTTTCTACATGAATACTTAAAATACAAACTTTTATCCCTCTAACTCATGATATCAACCCTTCACTTATAATTATCTCATGGAATCAAACAAATGAGATAGTCACTATCCCTTATCTAATTCATTCAATTCAATTTCTCACAATAAATTTATTCAATCATGAATAAGCATTCCATCCATCATATTCAAAATTTATCAAAGAGTATGCCATATGCAATCAAATAGTGCAATACTTAACAAACTTTACACACCACTTTAACCAAAGGATTCCAATAATTCCATCACAATTCAATTCAACGATCAAACTGAATTCAATTGCCAAGACTTATTTATGAAACTTTTATAGTTTTCTTATTTTAAATTCATGTATTCTATAAGGCAATAACAATTCAACTATTCACACAAGATGCATATCAACATCACCACGCTTCCTTGCACTACTCTAATCATAGCAAATTTTTGTCATTTCATCTTAATCAAATATTGAATCAAACCATAATCATTGCATTTCATATTCATTTCATTTCAAAATCATCAATGCTATACCATAACCATTTATTTCAAAAACGTTCATATCGAATAGCATTTATATCAAATTCAAAGTGCCTTTATACCCTTACTCATGCCTTCAACATCCAAATGACATTTTTCTTTCATTTCTATATTCTTCCATATTTCTCAAAAGTTCATATACTCTTATTGGCATGTCATCATCTCTTTCTTCCAAAATCCAATGCTATCATGGTTCTGGACTCTCTTCTTAACTTAAACTTATCACTTAGATAAGTTCTTAGGCTCTGATATCATTCTATCACACCCCCTCTTCTGAGGTGTGACTTATCATTTTACACTGTATTTTAACTCGAATTGCCCACTTTTAGGGTGGGGTACTCTGCCCAAAATTTGGCAAAGCCTCTGAATTTCATCCATTCTAACTTGTACAATCATACTATCCATTGACTTCATATAATTCACTGAAACCATTTTAAAACACACATAGCCACATTCCCATAGCCCAGAACCTGTATCACACCATGATGACAATAACCTAACTTATTACAAGATATATAATATGCACATTTTTATACTATTATGACATGGCACTCAATTACATTATACATTAGAGACAATTTAACATAATTATATATCACTTGAGATCTTTGAATACAAATATACAATGACATATGAATTTCCAAAACAAATTATTTTATTATAACAATATGGTCTTCAATATTGGCTCACCAAGCCCAAACCTTGGTTAGGAATCTTCATCTAGCTTGTTAATTAAAAATTTAAACAAGAAGGCATGAGTCCGGGAAACTCAATAAGTAGACAAATGTATTAACTAATAATTAATCCACAATTAGCACATTTCATATCAAATCATCAATATTTTTAAAATCAAAAGTTCCATGTTATTTCCATCCAATCAAATAAGCTCATATTGAATCAATCTTCAATTTAAATATACAACAAAGGTATTTTATCCATCCCTTACATTAAACATCCATATCAATCAAAGATATCGAGTATTCCAATCAAATAAGCTCATATTGAATCAATCTTCAATTTAAATATATAACAAAGGAATTTTATCCATCCCTCACATTAAACATCTATATCAATCCAAGATATCAAATATTCCAATCTAATGGATACTTAATATCCCTAACAACCAAACAACATCAACTTAAACAAATACGAGATATCCACTATCTTCAATCAAAGCATACATGCTTGAACTTCAAACAAATGGGGTATACATTATCCCTATCTATTCAATGGAAATAAATGCTTAATTACCTTTGGACAAATCGTCATATACTCTTCCAACTCAATTCCTTTTCATCCTTCTTAGATCATCCTGTAAAAGGTAAAATCCCATTCATTTATAAACATAGCTCGAACTGATTCATTTCAAATTACTGAATTATGTACAATGATCAATCTATTGATAAACCAATATACTTCCCAAATGTTTAAGTGTATAATTTTCAATGTATAATTTAAAGCCAAATGCTAAACATCTATTTAACTTTTACAATATGTCAATTAAACTCTAAGTCCATTCCAAATGATTAATCATTCCATCCTTTTTATAAGGGTTTTAGAGTCTTAATCAAACTTAATTTATCCCTCATTGAGACATTTCATCAAATGGCTAATAGGCACAATGTAAATCTTAACATCTTAGTGATTGTTCTCAAGTAATTCCATTTTCAATCATATGTGATTATCATATAATATAACCAACATGTAATTATCTTCAATCAAAATCTAATTAGACATTTAATCTAGTTGATTTGTGGCTCACATGGCTTAAACACAAAACCCTCTTTCATCTTTACCTAGGGCATGGCCCAAAATTCATTTTCACTACTCTAAATCATCTCACACATGTTCTAGAATATGCTAATTATGCCATTAATCATTTACCCCATGTTTAATTTTAGGAAAATTATGAAATGCCCAAATTTAACTATGCATTGAAACCCTAGCTTAGCATAATTCATGATTTCTTATGCCAAATCACTATAATCAATGTATTAAACCATTTCCCCATGGATTTATAATCATATACATCGATTTAAGCCAAAAAATTCATCATTTCTTCAAAACCTAAAAATCTAAAATTATAGATTTGGTTGATAGATTGGGCTTACCGTCACCCACAAGCATAGCCATCCTCCCCAAATGAATAACTAAGCTCCCAACTCTATGTTGCACCTTCCATTTCATGGAAATTTGACGTTTCTACCATTTTCCATGGTTGAAACAGCTTAAACTCAAGTTCAAATGGGAGATCAAGTGATTTTCCATATAGACAAGGCTATTTTCTAGTAAAGCATGGTATGAATTTGAGCATAATCTAGGGTGTGGGTTGGGGCGTAAAATAGAGAAAATAGAACAGAGAAATAAAATTAAAATGAGTTTAGGGCTTTAAAACATTGCATTTTTTTGGTGCCCCGGCATGCCATAGTGCCAGTGTCGTGACATAGGAAACTTGTGTCACAATATAGACTTCACTAACTGCCCAATGTCTCAACATAGACTTCCTATATCGTGACATAGGTGTCGCGACATTGAATTCCTGTGTCATGACATTAATCTGCTGCCCCAATACATTGTTAGTAATTTATGTATAACTTTTAGATACGATGCCTAAATGACATAATTTTTAATATATTAGAAAGATAACTTCAAGGGATACAAATGTTATGTTAAAAAATATTTCTAAATCAGCCCAAAAACATGTTAAAAGGTTCCATAAATTTGACCCATAATATTCATCTTGTTATTTTTTTTCATTTGGAACAACTTTGGTATATTAGTCATAACTTCCTCATATAATACAGAATAAGGTGATTTTTTCTTCCATTCAATAGATAATTTTATTATCTATAACTTTTATGTTGAACATATTTTTGAATTAGTCCATTATCTATATTCAAATTCAATCACAATGAATCCTTTTTCCAAATTTTGCTTTTACACTTATGAAAAATTACCATAGTCCCCATTTTACATAAAACACTTCAAATCTCCCAATAATCACTTCCCACACTTCCCACACATGAAATAAGACTTGTTTATTATGTTTACCACTTTATTTATAGTCAATTTTTAAAAATCACCTATTCAGTTCATTTTAATTGAATTTTTTTATCATAAGTAACTCCATATGCCATTTTCATTTCAAATTACATTTAATACTCAATCCAATCTTCTACACACATTACAATACATATAATAACTATCTTAGGCCATTCACATTGATCATAAATATATTTTTTCTCAAATTCCCCATTTAAGTTCTTTTTGCGGAACATTCAACTCGATGATTCAAAATTCATAGATTGTCTTTAAAATTTAATTTAAAACCTCATACATGTCATCTTATGCCCAATATGCATGTTTCATTAGTCTTTAAAGTTATATACATGACTTAACTCATAGTCACTACTTGGGTCAATTTCACTCAACATTACTAATAAAGTAATTTTATTTGTTCAATTTAGTTTTCTATAACAAATTTCTTTATAAAACATTATGTATTACTTCAATTTCTTACTTCACTGAAATGTGATGAATTTTTCCTAAATTTCAACACCATAGATGTTACAGGATCATCATTGACCACAATTAAGCATTTTCCAACAATATCATCTAGCTGTACTCGATAAATATTTTCATGCCTTTTTCCGCTGAACAGTAGATTATTGTCTATAATGAATACATTATGTGCATATGGTTCAAACATAACTTTGTGACCCTTATCACATAATTGACTAATGCTTAGTAGATTGTGCTTGAATCCTTCTACATATAATAAATCCTCTATGCATGCATTGAATAAACCATAAAATTTACCTATTCCCTTGATAAGGCCTTTATCATTATTGCCAAATACTATTCTTCCTCCACCCATTGGCTTCACTTCTTTGAACAACTTCTTGTTCTAATCATATGTCTCAAAATGCCACTATCCATGAACCATGCATTTCTAGACGTAGCTTTGAAACTTACCTACATTCAAAGCAAATTTTCTTCTTACCTTGTTGGTACCTAAGTATTGGCTCCAATGGTGTTAGTGGAATTGTGAGTGGTATAAGTTTGTGCATATTCCTTGCATTTCCTTTTCATCTTAGCACCTTTTACTTACATCTTTTTGATATAGCAATCATATACTTTATGTCCAAATCTATTACAGAAATAGCAAGTATTTGGAACTTTGCTAGATGCAATGTATTTCATTGGTTCTTTACCCAGGGATAATTCATGAACCTTCTAATATTTTTCCTTTCTTCTATAAATTTTCATCATCTAACTCTTCACAACCAAGTCCCTTTTTGTTGGTTTGATTGTTCATTCTCATAGACTTGGTCATAGACTCTCCTGGATTGGAGAATTTACTCAACATATTATTTAATATCTCTATCTCTTTCTTCAGATCTCCAACCTCCTTTTGTAGAGATAGATTTTTTTCTGCCAAAATGGAATTTACTTTGACGGTTGCGTCAAAGTGTCTTTTCTTTTGAGTAAGTTTCTAGCTAAGTGATTCAAATTTACCGAAGAGAGAGTTGTATGATTGTTGTAAGTTATCAAGTTTATGGAATTTGACACAAGTGCTATTTAAGCTTGAAGAGTTAGAACTATAGGAGTAGTAATAGTATACCTTTGTTTCCAGCTCCATTGTGCATTGCTCCTTGATGGTGATTCGATCTATCGATTCATTCACCATGTGGGCCATGCGGCATATTCTTGCAAGGTGTCCAACTTCATTGTCATCTTTCTCACTTGAGCTTGTCCTTGATGAGTCTTCATCATTCACATACATTCCTCTAGCTTGGTTTCTTGAGGACTTCTTAAAGTATTTCTTTTCTTCTCTATCATCCTTCTCATTCATATTCACTTTTTCTTCATTAGGACATCTAGGAGACATGTGTTTGATCCCTTCACATCTATAGCATGCAGGGAGATCCTTCTTTCTTTCAACCATTTTTTTTGTTATCTAGGTTGTCTCCTTGAAGAGCTACCTCTACTCCTTTTTGCAAACTTTCTAAAATTTCTGACCAACATGACCATATTATCTTCATATTGTAATGCCAATCACTAATGGTTACTTCAGAGCAATGCTTTTCTTTAGCTTTGCCAGCTCCTCCCTTTTGTTCCTAATCAGCTTGTGTGACATCAATGAGCTAATAAGATCATCCACCAGAAGAGTGTTTAGATCCTTTGCTTCCTCTATTGCTATAATCTTTTGGTTCTATGATTCTAGTAGCACCCTTAGTAGTTTCAACACTTGTTCAAAGTTTGTAACATCTTTTTCCAAACCTTTCAAAGCATTAATAATTTTAGAAAAGTGAGCATATTTTTAGATATCCTTTCTCCTTCTTTCATTCTAAAGTTTTTTAGTTCTTCTATCAACATATTTCTTCTAGTTCCCTTGACTTATTAGGAACCTTCATAAATAGACATTAATTTATCCCAGATTTCTTTTGTAGTGGTACAAGAGGATACTCTATCACACTCAGATGAATATAGTTCACAAAATAAAGAGTTCATAGCCTTTGCATTATTTTGGACTGAGGTGCTTCCTCTTTGGTCCATACATCCACTTCAGTAGTGGGAAGAGTGATTTCAACTTTAATACCCTTCCGAGACTCCATATCATTGGCTATAATAAATTACTTCATTCTTAACTTCCAGTAAAGAAAGTTAGTTCCATCAAATAAGGGTCGCTGGGTAGACGATTGCCCCTCGACAAATATTTATAGTGAGGATGATGAGTTTGTCATTGGATCACTATAAGTGTTTATGTAGTCTACTATGATACCACTTGTTGGTCATGAAGGTTAGGCAAAAACCTAAGAGGGGAGGGTTGAATTGGGTACTCAAAAATTATTTCACAACCCCTTTAGGATTAATCATCCCTCTAGCAATCAATAACTCAGTCAACAAATGCACAAATAAGTAAGACACAATAATTTTTATAGTAGTTTGAGTAAATACTATACTCCACTCTTCCAAGAACACTTTTCTCTTAGTGTCTTGGGGTCCATAATTCCCAATAGTAGAAATACAATAGTGCTCCTAGCACTCTTCTAGATTCTAGCTTTAGGGGGCATAAATAGTTCTCCTAGTACTCTTCTAGATTCTAGCTCTAGGGGGAGTATTCATAGTGTTGTGTCCTATAAGCTTGGCTTAACCCAAGAGAGGAAGGGTGAATTGAGTTTATAAAAATTTCTTGCTTAACCCCTTATTCGATTACTTTCCCTACTTTTTGTAATGTGTGTAAGTTATAATGAAACAAGCAATAAAGTAAGTTAATGTAAGAAAGTAAAGCAATTATAGATGAATAACACACAATAATTTTTATAGTAGTTCAGGCAACCTTCCCTACTCTACTCTTCCAAGAATACTCCTCTTCCTGCCTTGGGTTCCACTATCTCTCTATAATGGAATTATACAAGTGCTCCTCGCACTCTTGTAGATTCCAACTTTAGGGGCCATAAACTTAGCAATCAATTATGAGAACAATCGCTCCAACTGATATTTACTCTTATTGATTCCAGCTCAAGGAGACATTAACTTAATGATTGATTATGAGAATAATCTCTCCAACAATTGACTTGCTCTTCTTGGTTGGTTTCTAACAGCTCAAGAAATATACAAATGAAAGAAAGAGAGAATTACACTGAACGTGCTTCTTGTTGAGTGCTAGGGAAGAAGTGATTTGAGTAGCTCTTTTTGGTGTTGAAAATCTTTCTTTTGTGTTGTAGAAGAAGGCCTTGAATGAATATTATGAAGTTGAAAGCTCTTTATGAGTTTGAAGAAGGTTTAAGCTCTTGGCCTTTGGTTACTTGAGAATGAAAAGATTAAAGCTCAAAAAGATCTTCAAAATGAATGCAATAGCTGTACAGAAACGTCCCTCTATTTTCCCTTAAGTAGATATTTCAAAAACATGGTCGTTGGAGTTGATTTTATGGAGCAAAATTTAAATTTTTGATCAATGGGGGTCGCTAGGCGTTATGGCAGATGATTGGTCCAAGCGGTTGTGCGCCAGGTGATATGGTAGGCGGATGGGCTATGCAACTGCGATTGATTTCTAGCTTTTCTTTGAAGTGCACCTTACTATCTCCTGGCAAGCGACCGTGTAGGCATAAGTGGCTAGGGACGTGATAGGCGGTTTGCTTTCTAGGCTTTGGTCTTGAGTCATTCGTTTGTCCATTGGCAGGTGGTATGGTAGGCAGCTGCGCCAAGTAGCTACCGTCCTCTACTTGAGTTTTTTCATTTTGCCACTTTTTGAAACTTTGATATTTTTCATTAAAAGTTGAAATACATTTGTCCACATATAATTTGCATAAGTTTAAAAATATGGATATAAAATTTGAATCATGTTTTTGTATTTAGACAAACTCTTTCAAGCTTACATTCTTTAGAATATAGAGATGAAACTCTAAGGCACATAATTTTATCTTAACAATTATAAATATGATCCAATGTAGCACAATATGATAAGCCAAGTTGATTGCAATATAGATCATAGTGATTTTCTTCATTTTCTGATAACTTGCAAATATGATTGAATAATGATTACTTAGTTAAAATACATACTCTTCAAGCATACTTGACTAAATTTCAAACTTTCTAAATTATCAATATCATTAGCATATATCAAGTCTAAAATAAGTTTTGTTGTAATTAAAATCACACTTATATATATATATATAATACTAACAATCTCCCCCCTTTTGATGATGACAAAACTTAAAGGCTTGAGTTGTTTAAAGAATATGCTAATGATCTATTTGCAATTGCAAACTCCCCCTATCTAATTGAAATATGTAATCCTATGGAGTTTGACATTTTAACATAAAGAAACGTCATGACATATATATTGTTACTACTCTTTAGATGTAAGTCATGACAAGCTTTCTTTCTTCCAAATAAGTCATTCTATATTTTCTTTTTTGTCAGCAGCAAAAAGAAATTTCAATCTTTAACCAGGAAAATTTTTGAACATTAGATAAACCTTCATTGAAAGCTGATTATTAGAAGAAAAATTATCAAAGTAATGCATAACCAAGTAAGGCTTATATAATGATCTCAATCATTCCCAATTCTCTTCTAATATTGTAAAACTTTTCTAGTGATAATGGTTTTGTGAAAATGTCTACAAGTTGAGCATTGGTAGGCCTATACTCTAAATAAATATCATGCTTTTCTACATGATTTCTTATAAAATGATGCCTAATTTCAATATGCTTTGTGCAAGAGTGTAAAATAGGATTTTTTATTAAACATATAGCACTTGTATTATCACACCTTATAGGAATATTCTTATAATGCAAACCATATCCAGAAGTTTTTGTTTCACCCAAGCGATTGTGTACAACAACTTCCAGTTGCTATATATTCATCTTTAGTAGTAGAGAGAGCAACACTAGTTTCTTTTTTTAGAAAACCATGAAACTAAGCTATTTCCTAGAAATTGAGATGTTCCACTAGTGATTCTCCTATCAACTTTGTATCCTCCAAAGTCAACATCTTAATATTCAATTAATTTAAAACCAGAACCTTTTGAATAATATAGCCTTAGACATGGTGTATCAACTTGATACTTAAAAATGTATTTTACTGTAGCTAGGTGTGATTCTCTTGGGCTAGACTAAAATCTAGCACATAAACACATGCTAGATAAGATATCAGGCCTAGATGCGGTTAAGTATAGCAAGGAACCGATCATACTATGATACAATTATTGATCCACAAGTTTACCCTTCTTGTCTTTATCTAATCTTGTTGAGGTGCTCATTGGAGTATTTGTAATCTTTACTTCTTCGATCTTGAACTTCTTGAGCATGTCTCTTGTATACTTGGATTAAAAAATGTAGTTCCCATCATTTTTTGTTTAATTTGCAATCCAACGAAATAATTTAGCTCATCCATATGCTCATTTCAAATTCAGCCTGCATAATTTTAGAAAAATCTTGGAAAAGAACTTCATTAGTAGCACCAAAAAATAATCTATATAAATTTGAACTATCAAGATATCCATGCCAACATCTTAATGAATAATGTAGTATTGACTTTTCCTCTTTTGAACTGATGATCATCAAGAAACTTACTTAATCTTTCATACTAAGCTTTTAGAGCTTGCCTCAGTCCATATAGTGCTTTAGTAAGTTTATACACATGGTTTGGTCGATCATCAAACTCAAAACCAGGAGGTTGTTTTAAATATATCTCTTCATTTAGATACCCATTAAGGAATGCACTTTTCACATCCATTTGAAATAACTTAAAATTCTTATAAGATGCAAATGCGAGTAACATCCTTATGGCTTCTAATCTTGCTACAGAGACATAAGATCCCCCAAAGTCAATTCCTTCTTCTTGGGAATACCCCTTAGTAACTAATCTTGTCTTATTTCTAACAAAAAGTCCACTTTTATTCAATTTGTTTCTAAAAACCCATTTGGTTCCAATTACTTCCATATGCTTGGGTCTTGGAACTAATTCCCAACTTTGTTTCTTTCAAACTAATTTAGCTCTTCTTGCATTGCAATTATCCAATTTTCATCATCAAGAGCTTGATTAGTGCAAGTGGGTTCTATGTTTGAAATAAATGCAAAGTGTCCACAAATGTTTTGCATGGATTTTCTTGTCCTAACCCCATTATATATGTCACCTATGACTTGATCTCTAGAATGAGCAGATATGAATTTTAAATCAGTGGAGTGTTGGTAAGGAACATTACCTTCACTTACCTCTTTTTCAGCTTCTGAATTTTGATTATCATTTTGCATTGAAGTTCTTTCTCTCCCTTGCTTTACTAGTTGTAGCCTTTTCATCCATTTTGGGACTTCATCTACATCACTATCCATCTCCTTTCCTGAAGTTAATCTAGTCTCATCGAAAATTACATGCACAAATTCTTCTACAACTTGAGTCTTCATATTGAAAACTCTAAAAGCTCTACTATTAGAAGAGTAGCCAAGAAACGTAGCCTCATCGACCTTTGGATCAAACTTTCCAAGGTTATCTTTACCATTGTTTAGTATATAACATAAACACCCAAAGGAATGAAAATATGAAATGTTTGGTTTTCTTTCTTTCCAAAGTTTATAAGGAGTTTTTCGTAGAATTGCTCTAATGGTAACTCTATTTAATACATGGCAAGCCATGTTAATTGCTTCTCCCTAAAATCTCTTAGACAATTTGCTCTCATTTAATATAGTTCTTGCCATTTCTTGTATTGTCCTATTCTTTCTTTCTACTACTCCATTCTGTTGTGGAGTTGTAGGAGATGAGAAGCTATGGTGAATTCTTTTTTCTTTACAATAATTAATAAACTTTCTGTTTTCAAATTCACCACCATGGTCACTTTGAATTGAGACAATTGAAAGTTGCTTCTCATTTTGAGCAAGCTTGAAAAAAAGTAGAGAATACTTCATCTTTGCTTCATTTACAATGACATACACATCTTTTCCCTCCAAGGTTAATTATGTCAAATGGTCTAAATAGATCCATATGTAATAACTCTAGTAGTTTGGATGTGGATACTTCAATTTTGGAGGAAAAAAGTTTTTGGTCTGTTAAGACATTTTACAAGCTTTGCAAATTTGATTTTTGTCATATTTCAGCTTAGGTAGACCATTTACTAAATTTTTCTTCCATATAGATTTGATATTTAACATATTAATATATACCATTCTTTTATGCCACAACCATGGGTCGTCATTTATCATAGTTGTCAAATGCAACTGTCGCCCCATTTATTGGTTTTAACTCCTTAAAAAGATCTTTATTCTCGATCATGTGTCTTGAGCATCCTCTATCCATGATCCAATTGTTTCTCATTGTGGCTTTAAGACTTAGCAACAATCATAAACAAAGAACATTCTACTTACCTCTTTAGTACTCAAGAAATGGGTCCATTTATGTTAGTGATAAATGTGCATTTTTCTTAGGTTTCCATTCAAGTTTAACACATCTTCTTTGCAACCTTTTAGCATAATAATCATGCAATTTACATCCTTATTTATTATGAAAAAAAAACACTTGCTAGGAGTTTCTTTTGGTGCTTGATATGCCATGGTTTTCTCACTCAAGAATGTTTTATGAACCTTCTAATATTATGACAGTCCCTTCTTAGTTCAATAAGTTTCATACCTTTGGTCCATCCACAAAATTTTGTGATTTTTTGTAATTCCTCACAACTTGATTGTTTACACTCAAGTTCTCTTGTGCTATTTTGTCCAATCATATGTAAGAATTTGGTCATTGATTCTCCTAGATTGGAGGAATTTTTAAACATACTATTTAATATTTCTATCTCCTTTTTCAAGTCACCAACTTCTTTTTACAGAGATAGATGTTTCTCAGCAAGAATAGCATTTACTTTGATAGTAGCATCAAAGTGTCTCTTCTTTTGGATGAATTTTTATCCAAGAGTTTCAAATTCATAGAAGAGAGAATTGTATGATTGTTGTAACTCATCAAGCTTATTACATTTGCTAGAATTACTGGTGGAGCTTGAAGAATCAAAGGAATAAGAATAGTAAGAATTTATCTCAGTTTCTAATTTGTTTGTACATTGATCTTTGGTAGAAATATAGTTTGTGGAGTCATTTTCTATATGAGCCATGCAACAAATTCTTGCTAGATTTCCCATTTCCTTGTCATCTCCTCCACTTGAGCTTGTGCTTGAGGACTCCTCATCATTTACATAAATTCCCTTTGCTTGGTTCTTGGATGGTTTTCTAGTTTGTTTTTCTTTTCTATCTTCTTTCTCATTTGAGTCAACTTTTTCTTCATTTAGACATATTGCAAATATATGTCTAAATTCACCACACTTGTAACATTGAGGCAATCTTCTTTTTCTTTCTCTTCTTTTCTTGTCTTCTTATTTGAATTATTTCTTGAAATGTTGGCTCTACTACTTTTACAAATTTCCTCAAATTCTTGGCAAGCATAGCAACTTCTTCTTCAGTTTGTGAATCTGACTCACTGTTGCTTTCCTTTGTTGCTTTAAGAGCCATCATTCTCTTTTGCTTGATAGGTTCTTCTCTTTTATTTTTGGTTAACTCATGAGACATCAAGGAGCTGATAAGATCATTGACTTTGAGCACATTTAAGTCCTTTACATCCTTAATTGTTATGATCTTTTGATTCCAGGACTTGGGCAATGCTCTCAAGATCTTCATAACCTATTAAGAATTAGAAATTTCTCTATCTAATCCTTTGAGAGTGTTAGTGATTTTTAAAAAATGTACATATTTCTGAAATACTTTCTCCTTCTTTCATCTTAAAATTTTCTAATTCTCCTATAAGTATGTTCTTCCTAGTCCCCTTGACTTGAGAAGAACCTTCATAGATTGATACCAGTTTATTCCAGATATCTTTGGTAGTAGTACATGAAGAAACTCTATCAAACTCGCTTACAAATAAAGCATAAAATAATGAGCTCATTGCTTTAGCATTGTTTTGAACATTTAATGTTTCTTCTTTGCTCCCAGCTTCAATCTCAATTATAGGAAGGGTTATTCCTACTGCTATGGCTTTAAAGAATCCATGTCACTAGCCATAATGAATTGTTTCATCCTTAATTTCCAATATGCAAAGTTTGTTCCATCGAATAGGGATGGCCAGGTAGAAGATTGCCTCTACATGAGTAGAGGATGATGATGAGTTTGCCATTTTAGATCTTGATAAGTAGGCTTGTAGCCTGCTCTGATACCAATTGTTGGTTCCAATAAGTTTGGCTTAACCCAAGAGGGGAGGGGTGAGTTGGGTTTATAAATTTTTTTCTTAACCCCTTGTTTGATTACTTTTCCTACTTTTTGTGCTTATTTGCAATGAAATAAGCAATAAAGTAGTTAAATGCAAGAAGGTAAAGTAATCACACATGAATAACACACAATAATTTTTATAGTGGTTCGGGCAACCTTCCCTACTCCACTCTTCCAAGAACACTCCTCTCCATGCCTTGGGTTCCACTATCTCTCTATAATGGAATTACACAAGTGCTCCTCGCACTCTTGTAGATTCCAGCTCTAGGGGCCATAAACTTAACAATCAATTATGAGAACAATTTCTCCAACAATCAATTTACTCTTCTTGATTCCAGCTCAAGGGGGCATTAACTTAATGATCGATTATGAGAACAATCTTGGTTTCTAATAGCTTAAGAAATACACAAATAAAAGAAAGAGAGAATTACACTTTGAACTTGAGTACTAGGGAAGAACTGATTTGAGTAGCCCTTTTCAGTGTTAAGAATCTTCCTTTTTTGTTGTAGAAGAAGGCCTTAAATGAATATTGTGAAGTTGAAAGCTCTTGTATGAGTTTGAAGAAGGTTTAAGCTCTTGGCCTTTGGTTGCTTGAGAATGAAAAGATTAAAGCTCAAAAGGATCTTCAAAATGAA
>JAYJMB010002554.1:0-27779 GCA_036873735.1 Pouteria campechiana
AAACAAAAAGAGCCCCCCCGCCCACGCCCCATTCCCATTCCTGAAAAAATTGCTAATCAGTAGTCATGCAATCATTTCATGGAGAAGTTACATGATTGAAAATTATAAAAACATGGACTTCAATGACTAGGCAAGAACTGGCTATAAAAGGTTAAGTGTAGAACTCCATGAATATGCAACCAGCAAGCTCTTACACGCATAAGATCCCCGTGCTGTAAAGGCTAAGTTTACATGGACAATTTACATGGAAACACCCATTTAAACAAGCAGGTGAATCATGTACATCTTGATGAACCTTTACTTCTTTTTTCTCCCATCTTCAAAAACTGAGATAGCCATGGTGTTTGCATTTTGCCCAAAATTATAATGATACATCGTCAATCAGAACAGGGAATCAAAAACCACATTGTACAGATCAGTGAGAGGATTTTCGAATTAAATGGGGGAAAAACAATGGAAGACAATTTTACATATGCATACCTCAACCAAGGATCTGAACCTGTAATGTACAAAGAACTAGCTATAGAAGCCAAAAATGGCAGTGCCCCTGATTTGTAACATCCCTTGTTCATTATACTTTGTAGAGTTATTTTTTTATTTTTATATGCATATTAGCTTTTTTCTATAATGTGTAATTATTATTATATGTTTTAAAAATAATCTATAAGTATTCATATTATATATAATTATATTTTTAATTATATTTTTAAAAAATTTTAAAATTTTAAAATATTTATTACATTATAATTATATCATGCTGACGTTACGGTTCAAAACGGTTTGAACCAATGGTTAAAAATGGTTGAACATTGTTCCTCACTTAATCTTAATCTTCAGTGTCAGACTTTATGGAGCACGACCTTTGAAGACACAATTAAACACCATTTATGGGTCTTTGTAATGTAATTAACTCTTTCCCCTGAGGGATGACTATTTTTAGAAGATGACGCTTCGAAGTGCCTCATTCTGTTCTTGGGAAACGCTTTGGGCAGTCTTTAAAAGGGGGCAATCTCTATCACTGCTATACATTATGAAGTTCATTTTTTAAAGACGGTCTCAATAATTCCAGTTCTCAAGACCCCATCGCCGCTCAGATTGAAGAATTGTACCGGGAAATCAAGCATTTGGATGGTCTCTACCGGTCCATTCAATCCTCCCTCAAACTTGTTGATCACAATTTGATTGTTCGTGCAATATGTCAAATGGAGATCCTGGATCGGATTTGAGCCATGGAAAAAGAATTGGCAGATGCTCACCATAGCTTAGGGCCATCATTGATGCTTTAATGAAGTAGATGGTTCATTCTTTTTCTTTTCTTCTTGTTTGCGATGATGATTTATTCAACACCTATTATCTTAAATAAGCTTTCCAATTCAATCAATCGATCTTGTTCCTTTCATTACTCCTACTTTGGGCCCATTAAAGACGGTAAAATAGGTCCTATCTTGACTTTTACTCCGGATCTGCATCAGGTATAGCTTCTCCGTGTCTTATGATTTTACTAACTTTTTTGTGTTCCATGCATTAACATTTTCAACGAAAATGAGTCACACTACCTGTGATTCCGCAGAGTGCAAACCCTCTATTTCACAGAGTGCAAACCTACGGTTCTGCAATCTGTGAACCCACGGTTTAGTAGAATACGAACCCACGGTTCCATAGAGTGTAAATCAATTCTTCTAAATTCAATTATTACTTTTTGAGCTCCCCCAGAAAGAAGTTTTGGGGTGCTGACATGCCCTCTCCTTGGATTACCTAGTGCGGGGATGATTCATTATTTATTCTTTTTCGAATTTTGAAATGAAACATTCCTCTGCCAGTTTCTCCTATTTGATGTGACATTTTTGTCTTTTGGATTCCACCATTATGAGAATGGGAAACGGCTTTCGATTTTCAATTTTCATTGACCTCCTCAAAATCCTAGACAATTTCCCCGGGATTTTTCAGTTCACATATAAGGCATTGTCACCATGGCAAAAAGTGCATTTTCACTTTTTCCTTCTATCTCCCTCTTCCTCATCTGCATTTCCTTCTTTCTTCCAAGGGTTGTTAGCGACATATTTTTGTAATTTCTCCATCTGAATAAGTTTATCAATTTCTATCTTGAGGGTAATATAATTTTTAGTATTGTGGCTAGCGCCTTTGTGGTAAAGGCAATATTTGCTAGAATCAAGGCCCTTCCTATATTTGATGGGGAATGGCTCTAGGAGGACACATTATCTTTGATTTCATGGAATATGTGGGTCTGGGAGTTGTTGAGAGGAGTAAAGTCAGGCATGTCTTTATCCCTACTATAAATGCCCCCCTTGGTGGTTCGAGATTGGCCCTTCTGAATTGCTTATCACTACGCCATAGGGGAGATCTGCTTCATTTCCCCCCTATCCTTAGGTCTTCTCCCCTAATAATTTCCTCAGTATCTATGCGTTTGATCAAGGCCTTTAGAAGCTCAGAATAATTCTTAGGCAAGACCAGACATAGTTGATAACTCACATATATACTTTCAATCTTGCTCTTTAGTGTTACCACCACAAATTTGTGATCCAACCCTTCAATGTCTAATATGAAACAATCAAATCTGTTGACATATTCCCAAATGGATTCATTATCTCTTTATTCAAGAGATTCTACAATCCTCTTCTATTTTTACTGTCTAATGAAGTTACCTTAGAAGCATTCTTTTAATTCCTTAAAGGAATCAATGGATTTTGGCTCCAATGTCTAATACCATGAAAATATCGCTCCTTTAAGTGTGAGCGAGAAAGCGCGACATTTTATAGCATTTGAGACTCTTATTAGACTCATCTGCCTATCATACTTAGTCGGATGATCCCCTAGATTAAGACTCATCTGCCCATCATACTTAGCCAGATGATCCCCTAGATTAAGACTCATCTGCCCATCATACTTAGCCAGATGATCCCCTAGATTAGTAGTGTCATCATATGCTTCCAGGGACGACATCCTGAAACCTTTTGGCAATGGTTCCCCCAAGATTTCTTTGGTAGAGGAAGATCATTTCAATGAGATTTTGCCATCCGCAGGCCCTAATGGATTTCTCCTCTCATGTCTATCAATCCTTTCTTCTAGATTTCTTCACACTTCAGTTTGTGGATGAAACTAAGCCTCTTCTTCACATGGAAAATCTCCCTATTTTATATCCAGAACTAGTTCTCAGGAGGCATTGGTGGACCTAGTGGGTTGATTGATGGCTCTGCCATTATATACCACCTCCGGAACCATCTTGATCATGGGAATTGTTGATGGTTGTGAATACAGAGTGATTTGGATTGATGGTACTCTAGGAGTGCAGATTGTCAGTCCTTATTGAGGGTCATTCTTGGCATGGCCCCTGGCTCTATAGTTTGCCATCAGTTTAGTGTGGGTTTAACCCCAAATTCGGGGGGTATAGCTAAGATGGAGTGCGACTGCTGGAATTTGCTATGAAGGGGTGCCTCTAAGGTAGCCACCAAAAAGCATCCTATCCATGAAATATTTCTGCTATTGCATCAATTATTATGTGCTCTATTGCATCATCTATTGTATTATGAGACTATGTGACTACCTTAATTGATCCATCAGTCTCTCTAATCTAGGTGTAACATTATTTTGATTTGGATTAGGAGACAAGTGATCTCTTGTGGGAGGGTTTTGGGTAACATTCACGTTGCCTAAATGTTTACCAAACATAAATTTTGATCACAAACAATGCTAATGTTTAGGTTGTCCTCAAATTGATCTTTTAGATAATCTTCAGTAAGAGCCCTTCAAAACTATGAAAGCGTTAGAAGACATCGGGGGTGTTCCTGACGTAAATACTCTGACGCTTAATAAATAAGACTTTTTGAGGAGGTATGTAGTAGTAATGAGAGCTTATGAATCTAGGGATGCATACTTAGTCCTTTTATACTTGAGCATGGGTGGGTTGCATAGAATTGCGTACGCCAAAATATGCACAATCTATACGTAAATAAAACTCTATATTCAAAAGAATCCTGCATAGGCACATTCCCAAGTTCATCTAGGAAACTTCTGGGATTTGTCCTTCCAACAGATGGATTTCGACAAGGCATGATGGCTAGTCAGTGAATATTTGGTGTTAAAATTTCCTAGCAAATGTTATTTTTGAGATGTAATCCATCAAATACTTGCATTACGCCACATGAATTGATCCCTAGTTACACATCCAATATTGGATGCCTGTGAAGTCCCTAAAGCTAGAAGACCCAAATCCTTCATATCAATGGGCTAGAGATGCCGAATAATCAACAAAAATGAGAATTGTTCATCAATTTCAAGAGATTTTTCATCTACTAGACATTAACTAATGGTTGTTGACAAGATGAATGCTTTTATCACAAAACCAAGATCCAAATGCAATCACAAGTTGGGGAAGGATATCATGCGATGAGTAGGACAAAATGTGGAATACACAGTGAAAATTATTGTTGCATTCTTTTTTGTTTGATATTTCAAGGCTCTTGGATTGTTGGCCAAATGAGATCCTATATCCTTCCACGCTACTACAATATAATCTTTAATGAGTCAAATCTATATTGGCGAAAAGATAAATGGCTATTTGATAAGGCAATCTTATGTGTAAGATATTTTGTCACATTTGTGTGTTTCAGCAAATTGAACAAACAACAGTCAATGAATATTTCAACCATGAATTGCCATCTGCTTCATTAGGAATCAAACCACCACTTTTATGTAAGATCTAGATTTTGTCATGGTTCCACATGTATGATATTTGGATAGTAGAAACCATAAAATAAGTTGTGGCCTGGGGTGTTTCGACTTGGCTATTAACATTGGCCACACACCACACATGGTTCAAATGTTACAAAGCAAAAACAATTAGCACATGTGAGGTTCAGACCAAGAAGATTGCTACATGCATAGCAGAAGACTAGCATGTTCAACAAAGAGGCTTAAATTGTTGGACCAGAATAGTTAGATGTTTAGTTATAAGTTAGTTGTTTGGACCTCTAATTAGTGCAAGCAAGGCGGCTAATGGGGACATCCCAAATTGGCATGGGCAGAAGCATCTATAGCTCTTTATATATGAAAGATTTTTTGATGAATGAATATGTCAATGTCCTAGACCCATGATGGTGTCCCATTCCACTACCCAGGTCCTAATGGTGACTCTTCCAATATCTATCATACTCCAGATACAACATAATATATGAAACCACTGTTAAATATATAAATAAATGAGAAATACGAGGGAACTAAAAGCATCTCACTCTTCAATTCTTGGTTACCTTCAAGTCCATCTCATGAGCTAGATCTATCCTATCAGTTACACATCTACCATCCATCATAGTCTGCAACAACTAAAAAAATAAAGGAGTGAGCTCATATGAACTCGTTAAGTAGGATAGGTGTACTTAACATGCATAAACCATCAAATTCACATAGATAACCTACTGAATGTGAAATACAATATACACAACACCATCTAATATATCTCATATGTCAACTAAACATCTAACTAGCAAATCACACAAGTGTCCATACATCGAATCCATCCATCGAACTATATCACATTGATGATCCATTACAATAAAAGGTATAAGCACAAGCCACTCATACGTCTAGTCATTTATCTTAATCAAACAACCATTTATTGGGATCATCTCACGAATGATTCAGGTCAATCTAGGGGCCCTATAACATCATTCTCTGGTGTAGAAAAATAACTCAACCACTTATGGCTATCCACTTAGACCCCACCATCTCATTTAATCACTAGATCATCTAATCCATCTAGCCTGATTGACTAATCAATTTATCATCCAATGGTCTGTCTACGGGGCCTCTACAAACTCAAATTATCAACACACTAGTATGGTGGGCCATAACATCACATTAGGGAGGCAACACTATATCCCAACACAACTACCTACTAATACCTTATAATTTGACCCTATTTTAGAATATTTGATCCATTCAATGAGTCCAAAATATCTAAAAGAACTAAGATTGGCTAATTGATTGTCAAAAATTAAACATCATGAAGTTCAAATGTAACACCCCTAATTCCAATGTGCTACATATTCATATTCTAAAGAAAGATTTTATTGAAGATCTGACAGTCTCCCATGAAATATAAGAGTAAGTACCTATGCATACAATCCATACACATCTACAGTCCCTAGAATCATATGAACAATCTCAAATGCATAATAATAAAACTAATTAAATATAAATCATCTCATACAATCCTAACCATAAATAAAGAATAACAAATGAAATATAAATGCCTATCATGTCTCCTCTCATCTACAATTACTCTTAGTTTCCTTCTTAAGCACCAACCCCTAGTTGGACTTCTCTGCCAGTCCTAACATCTAAAATCATAAAAGAAAATAAAGTGAGTTTGGGCAAACTCAGTAAGTAGGCTTTTCCTATTACACATGTGTGATTGCTAGGGATTACTAGGGATCATGGGTATCCTATATTTATGCACACGAGCATTGTGGTTTGATTAGTAAAAGCATTTTCTTTCTATCACACATGCATGAATGGGTTGATTTATGGGGATAGTGATTACCCCATAGTTTTGTACGCTGATATTGCACTTGAATAATATTTATGATATTATATTGTGGGTTGTGCTATTGAACTTGTATTTTTTCGATACTTATTTATGGATGTATAATTCCTTATATTTTAAGGGAGATTCCGCCAAATATTTAATAGAATCCTTATCTGGAATATAAGATGGTAATACTTGGGGAGCGGGGCATTACACCAGATCTCAAAACACTAAATTTGGTCATGCATGCACACCACCAATCCTGTGAACCATTATCACCATAGACGCTACCTGCCTAGGCTAGGTTAGCCTTGCCAATGCATAGGCCCAGGTCAACTCACTAGGTTTGGTCATTAGACATCTTTGCTAATCATCGTTGTTGCCACCCTTCCACCTACTAAGGCTGAGCTTGGTATCATCTGGGCTTGGGCTAGCAAGGTTGCCTTTGGCCTCTAGCAAAGGCCAAGCCCAAGCTCCCATGCACACTACAGCTTCTGCAGGTGGGGTCCAACACCGCAATGCATTCCCACGACTAGATTTTTCAACATGGTCCACCCAACTGGACAACTGAATAATTCCAACATCTTATCCAAACTAAAAGTTAGATTATCTAGTGTGGTTCACTCAGCTAAAGGTTGGGATTTTGCAATAATGCATATCACATCAAGTGGCCGATAATTATGAGTGCTAACCCAATTGAAAGGTTGGATTTTACCTAGCATGGGCCACCTCTTTCACAACCACACACTACTTGTCCACCTAAACATGGATAGAACACACACACACACTATGCACACACATCATCTATCCATTCCCTTATTTATTTCAACGCAATTAACTTGTAAATAAGGGTTGATTCCACCATAAACATAAATTCCACATACAAGAAAAGATGACCATGAAGGAAACATTGCAACTCCCTTTCATCTTTTTGTAGATACCACTACCTGTCCACCTAAACATGGATAGAAAACACACGCGCACACACAAACACTCTCTATGCACACACGTCATCTATCCATTCCCTTATTTATTTCAACACAATTAACTTGTAAATAAGGGTTGATTCAACCATAAACATAAATTCCACATACCAGAAAAGATGACCATGAAGGAAACATTTCAACTCCCTTTCATCTTTTTGTAGAACCCCACACTAAACACAAAATCCGTTTCTTTTTTCGTTCTCTCTTTGAGAATCTATATCTCAAAGAGAAAGAAAATAGATCTTCTCCCTCTTTAAAAGATATGGGGGTATCTATTAAACAGGAAGGATAGAATTTTTCTTCTATCTCATCCAAAAGTAGAAAATCAATCTTTCTTGTTTTATTCCATTGAAACCATGAAATGAGATTTACTTTTGTAGTCCGTGCTTGTCCACTTACATGTGGGCACCATTGCCAAAAGCGAAAACAACAAAAATGGAATATCATGGTCAATAAATCAATGGCCTAATCCCAGTCAGATAGATGATCCAACATTTTAGATGATTAACAAGTTTAAGGTCAACATGTCAACATGCCACTTCACCATAAGAGACAAATAAATTGTCTGAAATTTTGGCTTATTTAAGAATAGTTAAGCAAACTTCGAGACACGATGATGAAGAACAACTAAAGCCATTCATATAGATGGATCCTACATAGAATTATAAATAGCAAAGTATAAAAAAAAACTAAAAGTAAGAAATATAATATATAGAAAAATTATATTTACTTACATTTATCTTTTTAAGGAAGAATTTTACAAGTATTACAATTAAAAAACTATTTTCTTCTTTAATTATTAACCATACGTTTCATATCCAGGGAAATTTCGATATTTGCACCTAGGTATTAAAATCTTATGATATTTTGAAGACCCAAATTATAGTAAATTTCTCACGGATAAGTATACCTATCCTCGTCCAATATCCCTTTCGGATTGACGTGGCTTTTTCTGTTTGGATGAACCAGCAGTTTAAAAGAGGATCCCGACTAGTCCATGTCACATGCAGCAGTATTCCCACGCCTCGGCAGTAGTCCATCTTTCCAGTAGGGAGAAGCGGCGGAAATGGCAGCTGCTGCTAATGGTGGTGGAAGGAAGAGAGCATGTGTGACAGGAGCGTCCGGATATGTGGGAGCCATGCTTGTTAAATGCTTACTAGAGAAAGGCTACGCTGTCAATGCCACCGTAAGAGATCCAGGTTTGTCAAAATAGCACATATGCTTTCGCTGATTGACTATATGAAATTTATAAAGCCCACCCACAGCATTCAGAACTGCTTGTTTCTATCACATCCACAATCCCAACAGCGTTTAAAACATCGTAGTTCTTTTGGATTTATTAGTCGAGCTGATGATATTGAGTTTGTTCGCATCACAAACAACAATCCCAAATATACTTGTAAGCCAGTCTTTGATTTTGATCAATGAACTGGAGCATGTACGTTTTGATCACACCGACAACCTTGTATTGTCTGATCAGTCGAACAAGATAATACTCGCTCCCGTTGAAGTTTTCAATTTTTAAAATTCATTTAATTAGGCGTGTTTGGGTCATATATAGTAAGAAAAATCACTTAATTATATACATGCCGAGGAAGAAGCTGTGAAGTCCAAATTACTTCAATGTATACCGAGCTAAACCCAAATGGGTTGTGGAAGTAGACAATTAAGCCAAACCACAAATGTGTTTGGATGACATCACCAGGTTCATGGTTGAGTGACTTCAATTTTTCAGCCCGGATGGCAAGGAAATCACAATCCAGTCACTGTCACTTGGAAGAGAAGATTAGGAACGGTAGTTCAGCTGGTTGGGTGGCCAGTAGTTTTCTGTTCTTATGTTCCCAGTGGTTGTGTTTTCCAGTGAGCTGGCGATGGATAATGAATTCTTCCATCGAAGTTTGGTGGGTTTGATGTGAACTGCATCTGCCTTTGCAGCTCACAGCAACCTATCATAAATGTTCTATTATGATATATATTTTTCAACTCACAGCAACCTATCATAAATATTCTATTATGATATTTTTCTAACGCCTACCAACCGGTTTCAATGCAAGCGTGCGTCACTGACAGACAGCAGAGAAGTGATTGATGGCCCAATTACTGAAGAAAAAAAGTCATATTTGATTTTCAGGCCAGTTTTAACAATTTGTAAATGAATTATATTTTTTAAAAAATTATCAAAAAGCAGCTTCTTGGAAGGAGAGGATATCTCAACTCATGTGAGAGATCCACATTAATTATAGTTTAGATTAATCTCACCTTAAAAAAAATTAATATGGTTTATTTTGTAATAAAAATCATCAAAAATAGACAGGCGACATAAAGAATATTACAGTAGATGATAGTTTTACAGTTAAAATTATTTTGAAATTACAAGCGACCTACATTATATTATATATTATCCAAGTCATTAAAGATATTTTAACTAAATAAACGAAAAAAAAATTTATAGTGATATATACAGGCGGGTCGCATCATGGTTCTTGCTATAAATATATATTTCTACAACTTTTGTTTAGAGCATCAAATATTGCACAACTGTTGAAATAATATATATATATATATATATATATATATATATTTCAACCATTTTCTAGTGAAGTCAAGTCTTTGTGATGATTTTCGCCTGATATAATTGTTAAATTCTAACTTTTTTATATAATTTTCTTTGGATCTGAAAAATTTTAGATTGTATGGCTAATTTAATTTGAAAGAAAAAAAAAGTGCCATTATCATAGGCAAAACATCACAGAAAGTCTTGGCAGGCTGAAAATAATTTGCACGAGCTAGGATCGCCCAGAATTCCCTTCCTGTGAGGTTATGCATATGAAAGATATGCATAGAATGGTCCAAATTTTCATTCGTGTCTAGTGGACACCATTGTCATGGCTCTAATTGATTATGGGAAGTTTGTCATCCACGGCCCAAAATTCCAAGTTGACGTGAACGTAAAGTTACCATGGCACGAAATATAGTGGCATCCATGCGACTTTAAGATGGACCAAAATATGCTATTAGCCTTACTTAGCTGAAACATTGATCGAATTCATTTGTATTCCTTGGAGCAGCTAATGGCAAGAAGGTGGGACACCTCTTAGAACTACACGGCTTGGGTGATCTGAAGCTGTTTAAGGCAGATTTGACCAATGATGGAAGCTTTGAGGAGGCAATCAGAGGCTGTGATTTTGTCTTCCATGCGGCCTCGCCTGTGATTTTCTACTCTGACGACCCAGAGGTATCCACGCATTAATCGATAGCAAACATGAATAATTCAAAACTTGATTATTGGATTGAGTCGACTACTGATTAAGACCCCTAAATTCTGTTAGATATGAATTACAAAAATTCATTTGTTATAATCAAAGTTGGGATGTGCTACTTCTTTAGCTAAGAAATCAAATCAAAGAATGCCACAAGCAAATATTTACGTTGGCCATAAAATTAAGATCATTTGATGGTGAATATGGATTCATTATAATTTTAATTATTACAATAATTCTAAAGATTTAAATAAATATCTATATTTTCTAAAATACTTTTCCCATCTAATGAATGATAGAATGGATATTTATAGTGCTTTAACGCTTGGTTGATGATAAATGATACACTATTTTTTAAAAGAGTGTAACCTACAAATACTCCATTCGAAATAATTTCTAATGTCACATATAGTTAAATAAATAATGCAAAAAATAATAATTGTATTAACTTTCATGTAATCATCAAAATGGGTCCAAACGACTGCATGACCGTCAGTGTTTTCAAAATCGGACCGGACTGGTTTAACCATGAATCGTGAACCAATCAGTTGATAGGTCTAGTCTAGCCCAATTTAAGATTCAATAGTAAGAAGTTTTTATTTAAATATTATTAGTAAAATAAAAAGATGAATTAAAATAGAATATAAGTATAGAAAAGATCTATATATTTAAAAAGATCTATGGTTTAATTTTTTAAAAAATATGTTATATTATTTTTTAAAATTCTTTTTTTAAAAAAGAAGACTAGTTCAATCGGTTGAGTTAGTCAAACCAGTTAGACCATAAGCTAGATACCTGACCGATTCAATCACTGGTCCGATGGTGAAAACATTGATGACAACCCTCCAGTTGAATTGGTTATATAAGCATATCCAATCAAAATTTTAAAGACCCATATCTACATGCTTATAGAACTACTTATTGGCTCCTAAAAATGGATCTCGTTAACTTATTTAGGGGGTGGTTAGTTACTAACTTATATCAATAATCTTAAACTAATATTTAATTATTGCCTTACAGTTATGTAAAACTACTTGTATTTCTGGGTCATTAGTCCGCCACCCCACTTCCCTACCTCTCCTCTCTCTGTGTCTCTTTTCTTTCTCATTCTCCTACCTCTTTCCATATTGTGCACAAATTGCGTTATTGAGGGATATTTTTGGTTGATAAGTCATTGTAAAGCAACGAAAGAGCTGTCCTGACAGACTTGTGACCAAACTGAGCTCTGCTAAGGTACAGGTTCCCTGTCATACTCAACTGATATGTTGGATTAGAAAAGTTCTGTATAATTCCTCCATTTTTCATTCAATATTGTATGAATTCAAATATCTGTATGTAGAATGAAATCATCAATCCAGCCGTGAAGGGGGTGTTAAATGTTCTGAAATCATGTGCAAAATTAAAGACGGTGAAGCGCGTGGTTTACACATCTTCGATTGCTGCTGTGTACTGCAATGAGCTCACTGGGACAGATCTTGTCTTCAACGAGGAGGTTTGGTCTGATGTTGAATATATGAATTCCAAAAAGCCATTTCTTTGGGTAAGCCACTTCTCTCTTCACTCAGCAAGACTAAAATCTGGCTCTGTCAAAATCTCGCAGTGGTTTGCAAATATTTCGCCATGGCTGTGCTGATCATGTGGTTGGACGTAGTTCCAAATTTCATACCCAGTTCATGATTAATTTTCAAACTTGCATTGAGTTGGTTCCATGATTATTTAGAAGCTTGCAATGGGAAAAGAAGCAAGAAGGCAACCCCTTGCTTAACATAGTTTTCCCCGTCACTGATTGCTGCAATAAGAATAATCAATTTTAGCAAAGAAAACAATTCGTTGCTAATAGTTTTGTCTTCATTGCTAAGACATTTGCGCTGCTGTAGCGTCCAGATACTTTCCATGTGAAACCGTTGACACCTAAGTATTTTTGAATATTTTGCCACCATTTACTTGCATTCTGATCTATTTTTTATAAGATGCACATACACTAGCTATGCACTTGAAGAAATGAAGATTTCGATTTTTAATATCTGTCTGGCGAAACTACTAAGCATGTATAAAATCAAATAATGCAGGGATACGCGGTTTCCAAAACGCTGGCAGAGAAAACGGCATTTGAATTTGCTAAAGAGAACAATCTTGATTTGATTAGCATTAATCCTTCTGTTGTTGCTGGTGAATCAATGACACAATCGGTTCCCACTAGCATCAGCTGCGTTCTATCCCTTCTTACCGGTAAAACTCCGAAAGAACTCCTCTTGCACTCATTCTGCTAAGTTGTTAGTCACCAACAGAACAAAGAAAGATCACATGAAGCACATTAATTAGCTCTAGTACTTAATGAGATGGAGTAGCCAGACACCAAAAGAAAGGTCATCTCATCTTGGATTTGTTAGAGCTCCAAATTCCACATGAGCTGATAGACATTTTCTAAAGTAACATCAGAATCCAAAGCTGCAATTTACTTTATACACCTAGGGAGTAAGAGTAATTGCCCAGAAAAATATGGCTATTCCTCATGCATCCACATCATTATATATCATCACATATTGCTCACTCTTTCCTATCTGAGATTCTCTTTCACCATTCCTGTCTTTCGATCCTGGGCTGTATTAATTCACGATTCATGCATTCTTGTCAAATCTCAAGCACAAAAAAGTATTCTGGAATTCATACAAATTAAGCATGTCCCACAAACACTTGCTACCAACATCACGGTGATAGCCTCCCATCTTGCTTTCTAGACTCTGGGGTTTTCTTCTGCTTGCTAAATTCCCAACCCACAAACGTAAGCCAGCCAGCAATCTGCCTGCCACTTGACAAACACAGCTTAGCTTCTCAGACTTGCAATTCTAAGAGTTTGATGGATGTTTGAATGTGGGCGATATATGCAGGGAACGAACCCATGATCAACGCGTTGAAGTTTTTTCATCTGGATTGCGGATCCATCTCTCTAGTACATGTCATAGACGTATGTAGGGCCCACATCTTTGTAGCTGAGAACGAATCTGTTTCAGCTGGCCGCTACCTGTGCAGTGCTTGCAGCGTGTTTGCGCCGGAGCTAGCCAAATTCCTGGCACAACGATACCCTGAATACAATGTTCCTACTCAGTGGTAAGTCATTTTTATCTACATATATACATATACAACGAGGATCGCTTATATAATGGCATGACCGGAGCATTTAGCTAGGCTCACTCGGATGATTATATAAAATCAAATCCGGTCATTATATTTAACATGATCTATTTACTTAAAATACTGGAAATCATTTGAATTTAACACCTTGATATATAAGTTCTACACCATTAGAAAATCCTTTTGCGTAAGTGCTGAAATGGGATGAAATTCTGTAGAATGATTAATTTAGATAGAAACAACACTTTAGATGGTACTGATGTCTAAATTATAAGTTTATAAGTTTGTCAAATAATCGAATAATTTTTAATGGGTTAATATTTAAACTCAAGTACGATCTTAACTTAATGGACGTTACGTATGTTTAATTAGGGTGATCTTTAAATTCTTAATTGAATAGGTGATAATAACCTTAACTATTGTTTTGAATTTTATGTACGCTGCCATAGATATTCTCCCCCATATATTACGAGGATGCATTTGGAGGAAGGCATTACGGGCGAGAGAATTTGAATCCTATTTTACGGTTGTCATGTACTTCGATTTACAATTTTGAGATTCAAAAGTATTTTATTTGGAACTCAAAATGATTATAAAAAAGAATAGTTATTGTTAAAAAATTGAAAATTTAACAAACCGAATCCATCAGTCCTGTTGGTCTGGTTTTTACGCCATCGTATAGAAGTGATCTTTTATACATGGCAATATTTTAAAGCATAAATGATGTATCAGATGGTGTGGGAATTAGTATATATGAAACGAGAATAATTTCCAATTCCCCCAGGAATTACAATCCAATCGAACCCTGCGAATTACATGGATCATGCAGGTTGGTTGTTGTATCTTTTATGGCAGTTAGATAAGGTCAGGCAACCTTCCCCACCACGGTTATAAAATTGGATATTTTTTTTAATTCGTAATTCGTTATGTAATCTTAGCTATTTTTGGTGCCTTCTGATCTTCATCGTCCAGCCCATCTTGTGATGAGCCACCATTTTATTTCAAGGCACACTAAAACTCGCCTAGAGGAGTTTTTGCCTAATTTTCAGGCTTAAGCTTGGATAAAAGGTGAAGGTTGGTGCCTCAGGCTGGCTGCTGGTATTAATATTTTTGCTAATCTTATTCCCTGAATTTATTCAAAATACGCAACTCACATATTTGATTGATTCATTATCCTCTTCATCGTGCTGCTTAGATTCGCATTCATAATTCAATTCGGTTATTTTGCAGTTTTGACGACCTCACACCCAAACGCAAGGTGAGCATCTCCTCCGAGAAGTTGATTAAAGCAGGATTTACCTACAAATACGGGATTGAAGCGATTTATGATGAAAGCGTAGAGTATTTCAAGGCTGTAGAATCGTTGCCCAAATGAGAGCTACATATCCTTCCACACCACTGCAGCCTAATCTTTAACTAGTCAAATCCATGCTGGTGAAAAGATAAATGGCTATATCTTGTGTAAGACATTTGTCGCCTTTGTGTATTTCAGCAGATTGATCAACTAGTATTTCGGCAGAAGATAAATGTGCAGTCTTGCGTGGCACGAATACTTCCACCATGGCTTAGCATCCAGTTCCACCCACTTCATCAGGCATTGAACTACCCACTTTTGTACAATATCTAGATTTTCTGTCATGATTCCACATGCGTGATGTTTGGATGGGAGAAACCATACAACAAGCTATCGCCTGGTGATTGGGCCAGGCCATTATGAATGACCACCCTATGCATGATTCAAATGTTACAAAGCACAAACAATTCCTTCATGTGAGGTTCAAACCAGGCAGAAGACTAACATGACCAACAAAGAAACTTAAATTTAGGGCCAGAGCTATGTTTAGTTACAAGTTGTTTATACTGAACTCTATACAGTACAAGCAAATTGGCTGGGGGGTGGGGGTGGGGGTGGGGGGCCATGCGCACGTCCCAGATTTGCATGGGCAGAAACATCTACAAGTTTTTATGAAGGGATTTTCAAGGAATGAACAGCTAAGTGATCTCAGATGCAAAGATGACCAGTGATGATGTTGATGATGACAAAGATAATAACAGCCCAGTAAACATTGTAGTATCTTTTAAAAGAAACCACCTGTCTTCTTATCACTTCACAAATAATCAGGATTTCTCATGAATGGGTAAATGGATAAAATCTCAGATTGATATTGTCTTTGAGATGGAGTTCATCAAATGCTGGCTCCACCACATGAGTTGATCCACATGATCTGGGTACAGCACCAAATACAGGACGCCTGTGAAGTCTCCAAAGCAGGAAGATCGAAACCTGTCCATCGATGGAGTAGAGATGACAAATGGTCAACAAAAATGAGAATTGTTCGCCGATTTCAAGAGATATTTTCATCTACCACGGCATCAATGGTGGTTGACCAGATGAATGGCTTTTACCACAGAAACAAGGTCCAAACTCAGTCACAAGTTGGGCAAGAGTACCACGTGATGAACATGTCACATTGCAGGATACACACCAAAAACCGTTGCTGCATTCTGCTTTGTTTGCTTGTTCTATGGGAATTGGTAGCATATGAATTCTAGGCTTCTATTCTAGCAGGAAGAGGCTGAAAACTCTCATTAATTCTAAAGAAAATATAGTTCAACAGATGCAAGTTGAAAAAAAAACCCCATATGATAGCTTTCTGGATAATACAACCCATGAAGAGGGAAAGACCTATTTCAGAACTAGGAAAAATACAGAAGAAGAAACAGGTTATAACTACATACATAAAGATAGCCTCAATAAATCAAGCAGTTGCTGACTCGGTCTCCTTAACATCTTCAAGTGCTGTTCTCTTTTCCCAGTCTTCCTTACTGTCAATTATTTCGCCAGTTTTAATAAGGTAACGGACCTTTGTCCCATCCTCCAGGAATTTATGTCCCACACGGCTTGAAACTTCCTTTTCTTTTGAGTACAGCATCACATTTGAGCTGTGAATGGGTGCTTCAATCTGTTAATGGTCACAAGATTGGAGCAAGCCATGTCAAAATAATCAGTGAAGAGGACAACACAAACGAACAAGAGAGAAGTTGGATGTCCTGATATATTATGACATACAGGGATCCAACAAACACCAATAATAGATAAAATGTTCAACTGAGCAATTAGTTCAGTCCATCGTTGGAAATTTTCATCGCAGTCCAATTCAATATACTAGTATCCACAGCATAAGTCAATCTAATTTGTCCAAAAAGTAAACTCCATGTTATTGAACTATCCAGATATGCAATCCTCAGATCAGATGCATAGGACCAACTTATGCAACATAGAAGAGCATGGCCCAAATTATGGAGCACGTCCCTGATGAACACTCCTAATAAAGAAACCAAATAGAGCAGGTTATGAGACTAACCTTGATTATTTGCCCAGGCTCACCCTCTTGTCGACCCTTCATGTGTTTTGTTTTCAAGTTCATGTCTTTTATAATCACAGTACTGTCATGTCTGAAAACCTTAGCAATCTCTCCAATCTTACCTTTTTCACGACCTGAGATGATTTTCACAGTGTCACCAACCTTAACGTGCATCTTATGTAGAATTGGAAGACTGTTTGGTTTACATTTTTTACGCTCCCATTTCTTAAGCTGACCAAAAAGTAAAATAAATGTTAGAAACCTTGGATAGGCTTAGCATGACCCAAAAATGCAGATGACAGAGCTTCCACGGCTACAATTTTGTGAAGTCCATTGGGTTCATTATTCAAAAGGTGGAAGGCTACATGTGCTGAAATGAGAATTTAATTAATAATGACTGCATAGAGCTACAATTACATTTTTATTTGGGTGGCATTCATGCTATCATGCTCGCATCTTGTGAGGCTAGCATAGAGTATAGAATTTTCATGAGGACCAATCTAACTTCAATGGATCACAAAAGGAACTTAAAAATATGCCATTAAAGGATATAGAAATAAACCCCTGTTGACTGTGCGTGCTAAAGTAGATAACAGATTTTAATACAAGAAATGCTCCAGTGCCCACCAGTTGCATAGGTTAACCACTCGCTTTTTACTTTCTTTTGTATATATGTTAAAGGGGTTCACTTTAACAATCCAATCAATTCGTCGAAAAATCCAAGAGTCCAGAACATATGTCAGGAATATGATGCATAAAGTAGAAGAACATATGATACAATCAATCTTTGACCTGGATATAACATCCTTTTTTGGATCATGAATGCAAGAGTTGCATTGAAAAAAGAAAAGTGATTATGTGGACTTATATGCAATCCATCATGTGTAATAACAAAAAGACCATCAATTTGTTGATTGGATTTATTTTGTGCAAATGAGCTTGACATTCCATGTATAGGCTGTGAAAAAATGATATAAGACGCGGCAAAAGTTTAACACTGGTTGTGAATCTGTTCCAACACTCATCCTTTGTCCAAGCTTGGAATTGGCAGTAGGAGCAAACTCCCATAGACCGATTTGCTTAGGCTATGAATAAAGTAGTCACTAATCATCTGCCTGATATATATAATTATATATATATATGCAAGAAATTCTAAGAAATGTGGCCTGGGTCTGGACTCTGGACAAATTGAATGGTCTCATTAACTCCACACAAGTGCCCAAAAGCAACTATGAGCGCCATAACTTGCAGTGCTCCAAGTGAGGTGGGATATTTTTTTTCTAAATAATTTGCAGCAATGTATAATAAATGCAAATCCAGGGGCCCACCTTCATCACAATAAGACATGGCTGATCCCTGGGCTTAACCTGCATGAAAACAAGCTTATCGCCATGAGAAAGTGGAAGAAGAGAATGAACATGATATCAAGCTGCAAGATAGAAAAGGTAGTTGAATTGCAAGATGGAACAATAAAAACAGGCCTTATTTTTCAGTTTTTATATTTTTATTTTCAACTTCAAATACCTACGTGAATGTACCGTATGCAAAGACATATATGCAGATGCACGCAAACATACACGCAACTACCTAGTTATAAATGGAATTCAGAAGGGGGATTATTTTATTGATCTTCTAGCAATTTCCGAATTGCACTCAAAAAAATAAAGAGACACATTTGATGAAGTTTCACAGTTCTTACTGGAAGTAGAAATCGAAATTTATAGATAAGGCACCACAAGCTTAGGGTTCACAACAATGTCATTGCAGCAACATTTTGCTTTTGAACAGCCTTCACATACACCATCCATGCATGTACTGGGGAACTGTCTGATCAACTCAACAGCCCCTCTGGCAAAGCACTACTTTAAAGATGCAAATCATTAGTGTAAACAGCTTCTTCCTTTTTTGTATTAATCCCACAATATAAAATTTTGATCACATATTTTCTTTCAAATCTATTCTACAAATGACCATAAAAGGGATAACTAAGGTCCTGATGATTGGTATCTGATTTTCCACAACAGAAATGGAGCATGTTACACAACATTCTAGATTGAATGACCATCACCTTCAAAAGTTGCCTTAAAAGTAGGAAAGAAGGATTTATCACATATCCAACAGTGACCAAAATCATTCTTGCATTAAATCTGAAGCTGTCACTAACATAAGATTGAGAGATATAGGTATACGATTCATGAGACCCCGGACTCATTCCTGCCTCCTGATTTCAGTCAAAGGTGAGAAGCAAAGAGAAACAATTTTACAGCTACAGAAGTGAATTTTATTCTCTTTTCCACAAGAGGGCTTTTACCCTTCTTTTACCTCACACCAGCCAAACACACAAGTATATCCTTCACTTAAATTGACAACAGAAGATTTAAGTGAACTGATCCTTATTTAATTGAACATTAATAATTGAAATTGAGTCTTAAAAAACTATAGTAGGTCCAGAACCATCTCAAAAGCAAACATCAATGCCCAAATGTGACAGAATGTCAACAATGATATAGATGAATAAGAAAAATGTGTTCGTAGTCACTTCAATTATTGACAGGGAAAAAAAAAACTTAAACTGAACATCTAAACATGCATATTGTTGACCAATGTAATCGTATAAAGATCTTGCACCAAACATCCAAACATACACATCAATCAATTTAATCACCTTGAAACCAACACCTAGCATAATAGCATCCTCCTAGCTAGTTCAAGTGTTCAGCTGTTAGCTATGCATTTGTGCATGCTGTCTAGGTTTCAAACATTGGCTCTGTTCTTTACTTAATAAGAAAGAAAAACAGGAATGCATACTATCCTGTATTAAATAGAGGAAGATATAAACAAATGAAGTTTAGTTACACCAATGGGACTTTCCAGTTAGATGGTATGCTCTTCAATCATTAAATTAAAACAGAGAAGAATGAGGAGTGCAATTCAATTTAAATAGTCAAATGCAAAATCCTTCTAAAAGAGCAATCCAGGAGCCCAAAAGGATTCTGTTTGATGAGGCAATAACAAAAAAAATAGATGACCCATAATGTTTATTAAGTGATGGCCTTGATAGAAATGAAGAGTTGAACATGCGATTCAGTTAGCCAACTCCAACTAGCCGGTATGAGGATTATATGGCAATGCATAGAAGCAGGTGGGGGGAGAAGCCAGCGTCAATCAAATTAATAACCTAATGGCAATAAATAAGGAATGACACAATGTTAATAGTTGTTAAGATGTGAAAGCAGAAGATATACCTAATTCAGTCTACCTTCTACAATTTCTATACTAATCATCCAATGGTGGATATGCTAAGCAATAGACAAATCAGCTCAATTACTTTCATGGCATCCCTACATTGGTCATCTGCTCTAGGAAGACTCCACAACCGAAGAGTTTGTCGCTCTTTTCATGTCAGCGAAACGTAAACACGTCATGGCATTTATCCTTCGCAACTAGAATTAAATAAACATGACTTCTTCCTTCTCTACTACGAGGTGTTCAAGGCTTCTAACACCTTAACCAGAAATGCAGCAATGCAATGGTGGGTCGAATCATTTGGTTTTAATCAATGAGGTCGAGAAACAAACAATTTCTTCGTTTTACGAAAAATCCACATGAAATTAAACCAAGATAATCACAAAAATTCCAGCAGAGGAAGAGCCGTTGAAGATTTTCATTCGAATTTTAAAGCCTTATAAGTTGCCCAAAAAACCCAATTCCGAAATCGACAGAAAAAAGAGACACACTATCAAATGAAAAACTTTTGTAATGGATCATGGTAATGCAAGAAAGCAAATTGTATAAGAGAGGGTTAGTAGAACTCGTACGGGCGCAGAATAGAGAGGGGGAAGGCGTTGGCCGAAGAACGAATTAGATGTGAGAGAAAGAACTGTCATGGAGCTCTGAAGCGCAGCTATCGTTGCCATTTTCACCTTACCAGCTTGGCAATGGAAGATAGAAAGAGTGGCGAAGCTTTTCGAAGGATGATGAAGATGACGGCCACGACGTTGGCCAGATATAATGGGGATATCAATGGGCTTGGACCCAACGCTAACCCAAAATGAGTCGGATGGATTGGATGTTTTTGACTTGTTATCCCACTTTATTGGGCCGGTGTAGGCCCAAATTCATTTATAAATACTTCGTCGGACAATTCAGGAGAGACTGGTATGGTAATAAAATATGGCCCTGTTTGGCCCCGCCTTCACATAGCATGAAAGTGCTTCCTGGCCCCCAAACATGCTTGTGAAGTTTTCGATAAGCTGGCTTTCAAAAGTGCCTCACTCCATTGCCAAAGTTCAAAACTCTTCTCACATTAATGAATTTTAAGACAATATTACTTATTTTTCTTTCTTTTAATAAATAATATCGTACGCGTATGAAATCATATTCGGATATTCAGATATGATATAAGTATTATCATTCATAAAAGTTTCAATTACTTCTTAATCAATGAGTTTTTCTTCAATTTAAATATATATATAATTACAAAAATAATTTTTTCTTTTTATTTTAATTTTAATTTTTCACCATAGTAATTAATTTTTAATATGAATAATGTATACAATATTATTTTTTTCTTACATTTGTATGTTTATTTTTAACTAATGAGCAATAAATCTCATATATATCTAGAGAAATATTTTTATATGTTTAAATTATTTAAAACGTATATAGTAGGAATCTTTTTTCTCTAAAAAATAAGATTATATCTATTCAGTGTGTAGCTTAGATTTTATGTAGAAATTTTACAATAACTTAGATTACTATATATATAATTTCATCATATATGTATATATATATATATTAAAAATCTCAAGTATTTTTCTTATCCTAAGCTAATAATGTATATTGAAAATATTTTATTACTAAAACTTATTTTAAATCTTAAAATTTTGATTTGCATATTAAACTATTTACATAATTCCTTTGAAGATAACTAGTAATAAAGTTAAAATATAACTTTTTTGTTTGCATAATAAAAGTACTTTCATTGTATTATAGTTAAACAGATAAATAATGTCAAAAGTATTTTTAAACATTATAACCAAATACTTTAAAAATAACTTACTTTAAGTATTTTTTATTAAAGTTCTAGCACTTTTTCAAAAGTTCTTGAATTCAACAGCGGGGCCAAATGGGGCCTATGTCTGGTTCCAATCTTTAGAAGGTCACATTTATTTAAATTTAATATTACTATGCCCTGAAGGATTTTTTATGTATCTAGGTTTTTTCATGTAGTAGGAGATTAAGTGCAGTACAAAAAAACCACACCAGTCATTTTTTTAAAAATAATCTTGACAGTGTAAATTTTATAGGATTGAAGTATTTTATGCACAGTTTATATTATGAATTATGGATTAGTTTTACTTTGTTAACGTTAGGGCGTTTTAAAAAACCAAACGAGTGTCAAATTAGCCCCCGATTTGATAACTCGTTGGATTAGTATTGTAGTAGGCTATAGATTATATAAATTCATCACTGTTTTGGAAATTTACAAGTCGTGAATGTTAGATGCATAGAAGGATTATGGATTTTAAAGATTATTCTTCTCATTTGTTTTAAAGTTTTCATGGACATCATTGAATTAAGTTTAAAGCTAAAATCTCTTTTTCTTAAAAAACTATAAGTGTCAAGATACTCTAAAGAAATCCTAACGTTGTTGCTTCATGTTGTTTTTTCTATCATAATTCCTACGATTGTATTGCATTAGCTTCGTATCAGAACAAGTTCAATCAATGGAAAGCTTGAGATAGGTTTTGCAATCTGGATTCTCTTCAATTTTTTCTTGTTATCCTCTGTCAACAACGGAAACCCCACTCCGCTTGGTAATAATTAAAAAAAAAAGACTAATTAATGTAACATTTACAGAACCCAGCAATCCTACTTTTTCTTGATTGTTTCCTTATATTTCTAGTAATCACTCTGTCTTTTTATTCAAAAAGTCATCCATCTTATCATTATTCACTTTATTTGTTCTTATAACCGGGCAAACATTTCCACTCCTCTTGGAAGCGATTAGAAAATAACTACTTCCATGCGCGTCAAGCAATAGAATTGTTGCCATTCTAGGACCCCAATTTTGGGCACAAGCGTCTGATCAAACCTCCTTGGAACAAAGCCGCTAGGACCCCAAGAAACGAGATTTTTCATTTACGTGTTGGGAGACGCCTAATGATCCTAAAAATCTTAGGCAAGAATCAGGTTCTTGGAGTGATTCGATAAAAGAAATGGACAGCGGATCCTCCATTGAGAACGGATACATATGGTACTTGGCAATGAAATAGGTTTGAGAAGTGGGTTTTTAAATCTGTAGTATTGACTAATCACTACAATCGTTTTGCTTTGTCCCATCGCATTATTCTCCCTTTTCTCCTTTAATACCAATCAAATTGTTGTTTATTTAGCTTCATGTAATAAGCTGAAAATTTTTATTCAAACTAATGACTTCTCAACTTCTTTCTGATGCTAAAATGATCTCAACTTCTCATTCGCATAGAATAAGGCGAATGCAGCCGATGGACAGATCAGGTATTAAAGTGGGGGCACCTAAGCACGCCACAAAATAATCTGCTAATAAAGTAGGCTGAACTTGGGACTGTTTACAGGAGACATGACTCTTAGACATCCATGCAAACTAATGAGGTACAAACCGATCATTGCTGGCAACAATGGAGTTAAAAATAGACCAGTAAAATGTCAATACGCTCATGTAAATTTCTTGATACCTGCCAAGTATTTGCCGTCCTGTAAATTTTCAAAGCCAAGAACATTTTGAAGAAAGAAATTCAAAACGTGTAGACTTTGATTATCTTTCCAAAAGACGATGATTTCTTCGTTTTGAAGCAAAAAGAATGACTGTACAGGGATTTTTATCTTACAAGGATATACTGATTCATGAAACCAAAAGCAAATAATATCAAACAAAAAATCTCAACCACAACCATAAACATCAGAAGAATGCAATATCAAATATCATGCAGTTCTATGGTGCTATCAATGGATTCCTCTCTTTGATGATCAGTCATTGGTGTCATGACCTCAGATTGTTCTGCATCAATAGATTCCTCTCTCCGATGCTCAGACGTTGGAGTTGGGACCTCCAACTGGTCCACATCAACAGCAACTTCTTCTGCGGTAACAGGCAAGGTTTGCCTTTGATGTTTCCGATTGTGCTGTCGTTTAATAATCCGAGAAAGTGTCTGAACAATGTCTCTCATTGGAGGTCGCTTCCTTGCACTAAGCCTGATGCATTTGTATGCAAGGTTTGCCATCTCATTGATTTCTAGCACATCATATTTCCCATCAAGATGGGAGTCAGCAATTTCTTCCCACCCAACTTTCCCATCAGCATCTAATGCTGCCTAGCAATAGTGAGATCATGCAATAAGATTCACACTGAAATAGTAATACAGAAACAGGGGGATGCAAATATCACAACATTTATTACATTGCAAACATTCATGTCATACACTTATTATAACCAATTTGGGGAAAAATTGCATTTAGAGATTTTCCCCCAAATCACCCCTAAATTTTTTAAAACTTTAGATAATCAGAAATTAATCATACACGAATATGTTTTATAGTAGAACTAGTAAAAATAAATCATTATCTACAATCTATTTTAATAGAACTAACTTAAATATGATGATTTGGGAAAAATTTTCAAATCGAGTGATCATCCCAAAATCCAAAAAAGGAGTTCAAATCGGTAAAAAAAAATCTACATAACTAATTGACACCTATACACACTAGTCAGAATGTATTCCGAATGGAAAAAATAACATTTAAATGATATCGATCCAAAAGTTGTCATTTTTCTTGAAAATCCAAATAGAAGGTTTTGAAAATGGTAGATCTAGTCATCCAATTTGGTTCTGAAAACAAAAACCCAGGTTGGAAGAGCTTCCATGGGTGAGATTTTTTGGTTTCTTTTTTGTTATTAAAAATGAACATCTTGGCAAGGAAGAGTGAAGCTCCTCTTTATTCATTGCCAAGTTTTTCACACAACAGTGTGGAGGGACAGCAGCTTTCATAACCCAAGTGGAATTGGATCAGGAAAATCATTTAACTTCATAATCAACAATTCTGACCAAAAGATTATCCATGCATCCATGGAAATATTCCAAATTCTCTCTTTCTTGCAGTAAAATTGGCAGAAAACAAAACCTAAAGTACATTCTTATTCAAGAGCACAAATCAAGAACAGGAAATGAGAAAGGCAGGGATCTTACAAGTTCGACATAATCCATTAGGCCTTGTTGAGGACTTCTCCCAGCTATCAGTTCAAACAACAAGACACCAAAGCTGTAAATATCACTTTTCTTAGTGAATGACCTAGTTGATACATATTCCGGATCAAGATAGCCATAGGTTCCCTTAACACTAGATGGACGTGGTTTTATGATGTCTTCCCTTGAAAGCCCAAAATCAGCAACCTACACACCAGATTAAAAAAAATTCATCCACAGTAATCAGTCATTTTATAAAAATGAAAAACTCCTACATACAAATATTTTCATTCATTGATGATGTCATGCTACTCTGTCCATTTATGGCTGAATAAACAGGATCTTACTGATCTCCAGATCCTACATGTGCATCCAGTGGCCCACAAAGTGGATGAGTGAACGCAAGAAATCCCCTAAATGAAGGGCCTTTAGCCTTCTTCCATTCAACATGACTTACATTGGCATTTGTTATTCGTAACTAGTGAAAACCAAATGTAGCAGTTACAGAATTGGATCTTTCAATCTTCCATTTCTAAAAGAAAGGTACCTATAAAATTTTAGATTTCAGGCTCAGTGGTTATGTAGCACCATCCCCATCTTTTGGCCGGTTATACAGATAGTCTGGACATCTAAGCCTACAGATTTGGAGCTGGAACAGAAGACTCCACATCCTCTAACACTCAATATGCTATGAGAAGGCCAATAGTTGAATCTTTTGGACATAAATTACCAAGCACAAAATGTTTCACAACTATTTTTATTGAAGCAGTTAGCATAAAGTGCGGAATCAAGTCATATGCACTTATTGGACTTTACATGTGTGTGTATGTAGGAGAAGAGGAGGAGGAGACATCATGTAAAGCAAGCTTAAGATGCTATTACAAGGCCAATGTCAAATCTCTTACCATGCATCAAAACTTTCATAACTATTTTTATATGAATTGGCATAAAATGTTAAACTATTGAATCAAGCCATATGTGTTTTATTGGGGAGACAGGGAGACGTGGGTGGGGACATACTTTCAGTTAAAAGCTACAAAACTGATTTACCTTAAAATAGCAACATAAACTAGAAAAATGGATACAACCTGGTCACATGGTGATGTTGCCCTTTTCCTATGCCTTTAGGGCATGTTTCGTACCAGGGTAAAGAGGAAAAAATCTCTATTTCTCTTTTTTCCATTCATTTTCACATGCACTCTTGAAAATATCAGAAATTTTCCAAAGTATAGAGTGTGTTAAAATGAATCAGGCAAATGGCTGGCAATTGGTTGTACGTGATCATTTCTCTTAGGGCCAATTTCGCAGAGGCCGACAATGTGTTCTAGGAATTTTTATTTTTTTTTCTTTTCTCAATTAGATCATCACTAGGCGCTTGTTAATCAATCACTGCGATGAAGCTCATTATCTGGCATATCTAAGGGGGGGAAAAAAAACAAACTTGGTTACCATAGAAAAAGCAATACAATGTGGATTTTTTTACTTTATTTTATTTATTTTTTACTTTTTGTTTTATTTTTATATTTATTATTACTATATCATTATTTTGCTATTTGGCAAGGCACATGTTCCTTGTTGCTTGGTAAGTTGACAAAAACATGTAGGTGTTCAAAGGTGATGTTTCTGTGACGTCAGTTCATTCAATCAATTTTAAGAGCTCATGTTAGAATGAAGCCTAAAAATGGTATTGTTGGATGATCTAAATTGTTAGCTCGTGTTAGAAGCGGTAAATTGCTAAATAGACAGCCCTAATCAAATACAAATATTTAATCCTGATGGCAACAGGTTGTGTTGAACCTTGATGGCAAGGCAGCTAGCTGAACACTGATGGTTTTGCAACTAGCTAAACACTGACAGTATTGTAGCTAGCTGAACACTGACGGTAATGCAAGGAAGCTGAGCACTGACGGCTTCACTAAGTTGCTGAACCTGTTGCATATTGCTGAACTCTCACAGTTTTATGAAGGAATTACTGAAATTTGATGGCAACAAAATGCCAAACTCTGATGGCAATCAACACAAGCTGAAGAATGACATCTTTGCAAAGCAAAATGCTGAACTTTGACGGCAGCAAATTGCTGAACTTATGCAAGTAAACTGAGCACTGAATGTGTTCCACAAACATCAAGCTCTGATGGACAGCAACAACAGTTGAGCTCTGACGGCTCCATTTCCGGAGCTCTGCCCACATCTGAATTGCTCCATTTCCTGAGCTCTGCCCACTCCATTGCTTGAGCTCTGACTAAACCTTCTTGAGCTCTGACCAC
>JAYJMB010002554.1:37957-58954 GCA_036873735.1 Pouteria campechiana
GTCAAGATTCATCTTTAGTGGAACAGGAGCACTCCAGGCAGTTTTCCGCCGAACAGTTGATCCGCGCATTAGTATGATCAACCATAGTCTGTCAGAGCATGTTTAAACCCCGACCAACGCCAACAAAAACACAGTGTATTTAAGCGACAAATTGGCAGCTGAATCAAGCAAAATTCAAAACCAAAATTGTAATCAAACAAAATTTGAGTCAATCCATCATAAAAAAATAAAAAATAAAAAAGCAGATTGTTTGGCCCACGCTCTTGAAACCGTTGATCTGACGAACTCACCGTCGTTTACATAACGCCACCGTCAGCTTCCAGCAGCGAACTATCCAACCCATTCGATTGGCTTCCGATCAAGGAAAACAACAGAAGGACAAAGACTGGAAGGAGAAGAGCATCTATACTCGGTCTGTTTCTTCAACATTCTCCATCGAGCGAGTTCAGCCGGCGGCCCGGATAAACGAAAGAAGCGCCGTGGTGGATCATCAGATAGAAGCCTAGGACGAATACTTCCGATCAAACAGATAAAGAGAGGACCAGAAATGAAGAAAGCAAAAAAAGAAGGAAAGAGAATTTTACAAGCAACGCAGAGGAGGGAGAAAGCGAAAGGAACTGAACCTTTCTTGCTGCCCCTTCAAAGAAGCCGAATCGTCGAAGGAACGGAAGTTTGGAGGTCGAAATGGAGCGAAACGGATCTCTGTCTCTCTCGTAGGAGAAAATTGCGAGTTTTTTTTTTTCTTTTCTTTTCTAACGCCTGACTTCGCTCTGCTGTTTTGCGGCGCACTTCTCCAGCGTGTCTCGGAGCGCGGGGAATGTATATTGAAAGACCAATAATCAGAACCGTCCATTGTCAATAAATACTTTTAGTCTTATTGTTAGCTTTAAAAGAAGATTTTGTAGAGAACATGCATATGGTAGAGTTATGAATAATACTCTTTGACAATTCAAAATTCAAAATCAGAGGTCAATGACTGGGATTTTCAGTGAAGCAAAGATAAGCTTGGTACCGTCTATTGACGGCTTTTGGACTCCATGTCGGAAGTACGATGATTTTGATTTGCTGCGTATGCGTGTGTTCGGATGCGAAAAGCTAAGCGGTATAAAAGCTGTGTGTTTTTTTATATTTTTATATTTTATTATTATACAAATATACAATATAAAGAGGAATAAAAGTTTTTTACTTTTTTATTTCATATTTATTATTTTTATAAAAATTATATTTTTTACATTATAATATAAAATCTATTTTTTATATTTATTTATTTGATAACAACGTTGTCTTTCTTTTTGCTCTTATTTTAAAATAAATAAAGATAAAAGATGAGAAATATAAAGAAAAATATAATCATAAAATAAATAAATAAAATACATATATTTTTTAAAAAATTTAGAAAAATGATGATTTAAGACATAATAGATGAAAAAATTAAAATTATTAAAAAAAAACTACCGTCACATCTTTCGACTTGTAGCCTATCTATTCCAAACACAGACTTTCCTTTTTCTACTCTTACGTCTGGAACGGAGCGATGTGACGAAGGGTGCTCCGTTGGTATTACGGAGCGATGGGAAGAAGGGCGCCCCGTCAGTCGCAGCCGATACATGACATTGATGGGGACGGTAAGCGTGTGAGCGTGGGGACGGGTTTAGTTTTTCGTGCAGTTTGGTTGGGAAAGAGGAAGTGAAAATGAAATGATGCAAAGCAACCCTAATAATTCTAAATTGAATTTAAATGCCGCTGGTTCGTGGATGCAAAGCAAGCCAAGCATGAAATGGGGGAGGCGATCACATCCTCATCCTATAGTGACAGCGAGAGAGAAGGTTGAGATGATGTTTTCATGCTTTATCATTTTGTGCAGGGCCACGATATTTAGGTTGGACTTGGTTGGGTATAAAAGAGTGTTCACTTAATTGGATGTGTAATAGAAAATGCATAGCAAAATATAGTTAAGTGTGTATTTAAAAAAATAGATAAATGACAGAAAAAATGTAGGTGAATAATTGAAAGTAGAAAATGCATAGAAATTGATAAGATGAGAATCCAAAAAAAAACTAAGACCATAACTTAATGCAACTTACTTTGACATCAGGTTGGGTTGAACTCAATTTTCTAAACTAAAATTTGGAAAATCTCAACTCAAGTCAAACCAAAATTAAATTGGCTTCGTTAGTTTGATGTTGAAATCAATCTAACTTTTGTTCCTGTGTTTCTGCATTCAGGATGTTAATTAAAATAAATGGGGCAAAGTAAGGTAATAAATTATTGATAATTTCACCAAAACAAGTAATTTTTATATAATAAAAATATTTCCATGTTGTATTTTTTTCATCGAAAGAATTTATTTTATTTTATTGAAAATGGTCCAAAGATAAAATTTATGCACTACAGAATTGCATTAACTAACCAATACAAGTTACGCCCTTTGATAAGCTTTGAGTGATGAAAACATCTCCCCTGTATGAACTTTATTAGCATAGCCTTCACATTAATTTCATTTCACCAACACAAACCTATCTGAACTTATCACACACCCACAACATAGATTACGTGCAATTCACAATTAGAACAATGAAAAATCTACATATTTTAATAATATAAAGGAAACAATCACAATATCCACGTAATATCGATGAGGCTCAATGCACGCTATCCAATAGTAAAGAAAGCATTCAAGGGCACACAAAAGAAAAAGATGAAAAAAGGGTGACTGCAAAACAGTCGGTGATGATTGCTTTGAATTTCTTTTCCCACAAAAGCTGACTTTTGAACTAACTTTCTCAGCTAAATAAGATCAGCAAAGCTGTTAATAGTCACACGGTCGGGCGCAATGATGTCCCTTATACCACTGAAAAGACAATAGATTTCAATGGCCAGTCCCTGATTCAAAAATTAAGCCCGCTTGAGATTCAAGTTTGGTGACATCATTGAAAAAAAAGAGAGAGACAATAGATTCAAACAGCCAGAAGCGCAGTTATTCACTTGGTATATACCGTGACTTCTCCTCCACCCACTTGAATGTGAGAGTCTTTCGTTCCTTCTGCTGAGCGGGGAGATGGCTGCCATAATTAGGTTCTTCCAGCTGCTCATATGATTTTCCTCTGCTGCTTTTACAGCATGGTGAGATGGTGCATGTTGTCTGCCAGTTGTCCAACTCTTTGATCAATGGCCCATTACAATATAAACGGCCTTTTGCTCATCAGGAGAGCAAGTGCTGATGTTAGAGTTTGAAACCATTATAATTAATCAAGAATTCGTTCAATGGTTACTCATTGCGCTCGTATTCCATCAACATCTTCCTTGCCGACCCTCGATCTTAAATGATCGTCCGCTCCATTATCCAATCAGGCATATTTAGAAATTTACACTTAGACTCCAAGAAATTTCGTGTGTTACCCATCTCTCTATACCCTTATCATTCAACTATGCAATTGTGAATTCTTCGTTATTAATTAATTTTAAATGGCATAATGTATCCTGCGTGTGTTTGGATTTGGATAGTTGAAAATGAGGTAGAAAATGAACAAAAATGTAAATGATGCTAACAGTAACAGAAATCAATTATAAAATGAATAAAATAAAAATAAAAAGAAATTATAATAAAAATCTAAATAATGATGAAAATAGAATTATAATGACAGTTGAAGGAGATGTGCGCTGCAATATTCCTTAATGGTGTATTTGGATAGAGAGTGTCTTTGAAATACACCTATATTATATCTTTTAAATATAATTTGATATTATAATTACTTCCAACAACTACTTTTTTTGTATTATCTACATTTTCAATCATGATCTTTTACTTTTCTTTTTATAAAAAAAACTACTCTTATAGCATTGTTTTCGATTTTTTCAATACCAATATCTTTCAAATACACTTTATCTAAATAGACCCTTAATATTTCATCATGGGTACAATATTCACATTGCAACTCATTGTGAGAAGGGTAAGGGTTGACCGCAAAGTCCAGCAAAATTTTGAAGAAGACATTAAGTCTGAACTTTAAAAATAATAATTATGCCCATTATTCAAAAAAAAAAATTATGCATACCCCGTAAGCAGCACATGCATAAAAAAGTGTCACATGAAATGCAATCTAGACAGAAATCACGGCACAGATGTTACAAAAAAAACTTATAAAAGTAACATGTGTAAACTGGCAGAGGACGAGATCTGACTTTCCCTTATTAGAAGACCCTGAAGCCTTTCTAATACATTATCTATATGTCAGGCCTCAAGTCTCTCTCTTAGTCAGCTTGGTTGGCAAGTAAAGACATTAATTCTTTAAGTGAATCCAAATTTTAGTATCAACAGTAATAATTAAAAGAGAAGAACTGATCGGCACCATTCTTAATTAATAACCATGACGTGCGATGACATGAGATTGCTCAAAAGATTCTGCTATATAAATTTGTGAAAGATCAGCAAACTAGGAAAAGAAGGAGAAGAGGAAAATTCATTTCTTCTTGGACGTCAGTGAATTATGGTTTTTGAAGTTCTTTACTCATGGTTGAAGAGGGGCTCCACTTCGGACAGTGCTGGCACAAATGTGTCAAATATCTGCTTGGCCCATGCTGTTCATGTGCTGCTCGCCAGCCCACACCTTGCTGCACAGCAGTCTAATAATTGAAATATTGCTTGGATCCCTGGCATGCCCTGCCACTTGTCACATGGTCGGCATCCTGAAGTGGGCCGAAGTTGGATCCCACCCACAATGATGTTGCATACATTCTTCAGGAATCATGTGGCCCTAAATTAAAGTGCACAGAAATTAAACCTAGGCACATGTTGGAGCAATGGAAATGTGTCTACCATTCGACACACCAACGAAAGATTCTTAGTCTTCAACTATACACTGATGCTAGCAGACATTGAACATGATTGCATATTAAAATCTTCGCAGCATGTGGTCTTAAAATAAATGCGCTCGATTGCATGTTGTAGTTTGTAATTATTCTTATCCGCATTTTTTATTTTACTTCACTTAATGTGAAATTCAACGCATTCTATGAGCCTTTATTTTCAAATATTATTCTGATCTTTTTAAACATGTATTGTCTAGTTTTTAGTTGTCTATCCCTTCTTGAAAGGGATTAAAAATAAGAACATGGTTGGCAAAATAAGCAGATGGACAGGTAAATTTTGAATTAGATTACCTACTTAGCATACTAGATATGCTTATAACATGAGAGATTCTAATTTTCAATTCAATAGAGATACACCCGTCTTCGTTTTGGATAAGACGTGAGATTCGAGAGCTCCACGCCAACATCTACCCATGCAACACGCATGCCAACTTGGCTAATGTGACATCTACACCCAGATTAGGTGGGCAACTCCTTATACAAAAGTAGGGTGCATATATATAGTGTAAATGAAATTTCGTTAGTCGTCTACTGATTAGGTGGGCAGCTCCTTATACAAAAGAAGCAGGGTGCATATGTATAGTGTAAATGAAATTTTCATTAGTCGTCCAAATCAACATTTATGCCTGGTTGAAACTTGGGGCAAGCCTACATCGAAAATGACTTTATATATTGATATTCTAGATGGGTGGCTCATACAAGTGAGGTGCAACTTAAGCAACTGTCTAATCTGATGGTCGATTCATTGCGATGGAACCTGGGCATCCTTGAAACAAATGATTGGAATTTCAATTGTGCTAGATGAAAACCAGAAGATATTAGTTATAAAATGAATAAAAATAAAATAACTAAGAATAATAAGAAGAAATCTAAATAATAATAATAATAACATAAAGAAAGTAGGACAATTATAAGAATAAATGAAGGTACGCAGATATAGCATCAATTAAATATATATATATATATAAAGGGGAAAAGTGACAATATTTTTTTGACATTACTTGGGTCACTTGCGTTGGAAATGTGAAGAAATAATTTACATTAAGGATAGAGTATATCTACGAAATTGAGAACTAGTTCGTGTTAATGAGAGAGCACTATCCTATTGTGCAGATACATCTCACTTTGGGACATTGGAGGAAGGCTCTTCGATCAATTTGGCACATTTAAAGATGGATAAGTGGATTCCAACGGTCCAAATTCAATCTAGCCAAGCAGATAATTTCCCTTTCTTTCAAGATACCCATGTATGTAACTTGATAATGATGACAAGATGTCGTGATGTTGCGTGCCCAGGTCATATATATGAATTCCAGGGCAAGTACTGTTGATGGTTGCATGGGCTTGACGCATATTCTTGAAACATTTTTTATGGCATGCCTTCCCTTGTACCCCACCTAAAATAAAATGGAAGTTATTTGATACTGTGCCACCTGATGATGCATGCTTATTAATCTGGCCCTTGGCAATACAACTTAATTCAGTTACTTCAACTACAATCGACTAAAGGCTTGATTGTTACCTTGACATCACTTGGAATGAATTAGTGGAAAATAATAATAATAATAATAATGCCAATACTATAAGAGATTATGTCAACTGTGAAGTGAATAAGATTAAAATACATAAGAAATAATGATAGAAAATATCAATAATGATTAAAAATATGATTGTTAAAGAAACTACATGTCAAATTAACTCTTAAGAAATTTTTCCATGGACTTCAATTTCATTCCATATAATTCTAAGAAAATGTTCATGCCGTAAATTCAAATTCTAGATGAAAAGTAAAAGAAAAGAAAGAAAATGAAAATAATTCAAAGAAACCCAAGAAGAAGTAAAGTTGTTAAAGTACATAAAACTAACTAAATTTTTTCTTCCCTTTCCTTGCATTTCTCCTCTAAAAGTCCACACATACCTTTCTTAGATATATATATATATAGTCACATAAATTCTTCATTGCATGCATGAAGTTTTTGAAAACTTGAACGTGCCAGAGTATCATCAAATAGGCTCTGCCAGTGCACCGAAAATTTTACTAAAACATTTTTTTTAAAAGAAAAGAAAAGAAATGCAGGCACACATGGGCACGTGATTGCATGTGCACATTTCCATTGCCTTCATTCTAATCTCCATGTGATGGCCTTGAGGTGTTTATTACTACTATAGAAAGTCGAAATTCGCACATGTAAGCATAGACACATATATGAACGCGAAAACAATGCAAGGTGAGAGATTTCAATCCTTTTGAGCAGACAAATCTTGCCCATGAGGTAGGCAACTCTTGAAGATGTTGCACGTATGAATCTTAATTGCTCAAAATTGTGGTTGGTCTTTGGCTAAGGCTCAAATTTAGCTCTGGGTTGAGTTTGTGGGTCCAATCCACTTCAGCCCTTCACAGGAATAGGATTATTTCATAGGCCTGCTATTACCACGGCCCAAACCAGGCCTAGGATTTGCCATACTCAAAGAACAGAACCTGCTTCTATGCCTAGCATTGTAACGGGAGTTTAGCTGCCGGGCAATTGCGTGATTTTATTCAGGAAATGGGAATTCAAAAATCAGTGGGGTGAAACTCATCTAAATTTCATGTGAGATGTGTGGAGTCCCGTCTCTTCTATTCTAAATTTCAAGAGATGATACCCCACATCCGATATATATGGAGAGAAAGGAATGCTCTCCAGCAAACTTGAGCAAAACAAACACTTACGCACTCTAATGGTTTAAGCTATAGGATTCCATACATATGATCATGTTTAAAACTCCTAGATGGGTTAGAACTCTATTTTAAAGCTTCTTCTTTTGTAATTATTAAACGCTGTTAATAGAGTAAATGAAGATGTCATTAAGAGAATGGAGTGCACTTGTCGCATCCTCCCATCCCATTCTTTACACTTTTGAAAAAAATAGCATACACATTGACAACCTATATGAAAAAATTACTTTATTTCGATCTATCCTTTCATCTTTATGCATTCATATGAGACTACGCCATGAGAAAAAAATTGCTTTACACACATCCAACTATTAACCGCCCATTAAAAAAAAAAAAACTTTGAACATTGTTATGGTAATAAGTAAATCAATATATTAATTATTGGTGGGGCGCATAATTTCATTTGAATAATATGAATATTTTTGCTAATTAAATTAATTATAATATATATATATTGAATAATATATATTATTAATTAAATCCCTTACATTTTTCAAAGTAACTTTTTTCATCTTTAATTACTTGCACTTATTCGCATGTGCTTATTTTTGCATATCAATAAACCATGTGCACAAGAATTTTTAATATTTTTCTTTGTGATTGAGCTCATTCATGAATGAATCATAGCCCAAATACATACTTAAAAAAATTTAGGCTATGGCTCGTTGATGATTAAACTCGATGAAAATATCTTTATAGTTAATAAATGGGTCCCACTTATCTAATATAAATGATTATATACTATGCAATATGCATAATACACTAATTATTTTGTGCACAAATAAAATAAATAAGTTGGACATTCAATTTTATCCTATGTTATTGATAAATAAAAATTATTTAAAAATTTCATGCGTCATAATTTACAATCAATTAATTAGAAGAAAATTGATACTTATATATGTGGGCACAAATAATCTCAAATAGATTAATTGTGTATAATTTGAATATGTAAAATTATTAAAGGAAATTGGCATATATCAATAGGAATGTTGTGACCTATAATTAATGGATCAATGTACTTTGAAAACATGTAAAGTTATTTTTCTTTAGAATATCAGAATAAAACTAGTGTATTCCACTCTGTTAACACCCTTTCATCCTTATATTGGAAGAAGCTTTGAATTAGGAGTTTCAAACTAATGCCTTTATCATGAGAATGAAATGCTATGGCTTTAAGCATTAGCTTGCGTAAGTGTTTGTCACGCCCTGGTTCCCAGGAAAGCATTTCTATATATAAACGTTGGGAAATGGTTCATTGGACAACCTGCCAAAATGCTAGTTTGAGTACAAACAAATAGGATGATCTAATGGAAGAATAGGATATATTCATTTACCTGCCCATATACTTCAAATAACTACGTTAATATAATCTATCTATGTTGCAATATTTCTATCGAATATTCTTAAAAATAATTTGTTTTTGGCATGTTTAGCCATGAAAAATGAAATGAAAATGGGAAGAAAATTATAAGGATAATGTCAGTCATACAATAATGAAATTAAAATAGATTAGAGATAATGATTTAAAATATAAATAATAATAAGAAAGAATAAGTTTGTTATGATATGTATGTATAACACCATTTCTTGGGAAAAAAATTTATTAAGAAAATAAACTTTTCTTTTCCTTTCCCCCAACCAAACACATCCTTCATAGAAATTTTCTACGAAAACTCTCTCCACTGAGGCTTATCATGATACTTTGATTAAAACCAAACCAAGTAACTTTGAGACTTGTCCCTATGTACTTAATTATAATCAAAAATTCATCTTGATTAGCAGTTTAAGTAGATCATAGAAACCAATTAATACCCTAAAGATTTGCAAGGTTTAACACTTTTGATGTGGCCTTTGTAAGTTTCTAATTAAGATGAGGACTTTTGGAATCATATAGAAATGCATGACAGCAGGAACCATAGTTGGTTTTAATTTCATTAAACCATTGTGATGAGTTCAAAAGAAGATTTTCATAGAAATTTTGGTAAGACTGGTTTCAAAGAAATATATCCCTCAATTATATTTTTCATATGCTTTTGGTTCGACTTATTTGAATGAAGGACATTTGAATATGATTGAATGTAGGGCGTGTTGGCCTGGGGAAAAGAAAAAGAGAAGTTCATTTCCCTAAGAATTTTTTTTTTTTAAGAAATGGTGTGATTATACACATCATAATAAATTTACTTTTTTCATCATTGTCTATATTTTATATTATTATTTTTTATTTATTTTAATTTTATTCACTTTATTATTAAAGTCATACCTATAGTTTTTCTTCCATTTCTGTTTCCTTTTTGGCAGCCAAACACGCCCATGGGTGAAATTGTTAGATTCTTTGTGAGACAATTGGACGTAACATCAGTTGCACGGGATATTCATAAGATTCAGTTGCATGGGACAATATGGGCGTGATTGCAACCACAAACATATTCTTAGGGTTGTGATGGTAAAGGGGTTGACAATAAAGCTTAAATGAATCATCATAGATAGCACAGAGGCAGACACAAGCAAAACAAAATCATTGAAGCAAGCAGCAAGCATAGGATTTACCCTCGAAATCTTTCAAGAGGAATGAAATGATAAATTTGTGTTCTTCTCACCCTTTTAAACTCACATGGAAAATAGGGCTTAAAATCTTATGATTTTGATAATTTCAAAAATCAATTGCAACTTTTTTCTAATGAGTTTTCTTTCACACCAATATAACACTACAAAGTACCTCAATATATATCCCTACATAAAGACAAGCTTACAGGGGCTAATGGACTATGTAGGATACAAGACATTTAAACCCAATAATAATAATAATAATAATAATAATAATAATAATTTATATTAATATTATGTAATCTAATAAAGCTTGCACAATATACCCAACCACATATAAAGTCTTCGCATGAAAATCTTCGAGCTTTCATCTTTCTTGGGCATTAAGGGTTGGCCCGGCAGTCAGAAACCTTACCCGACTCGTCATGGGCCTTGAAATCTCTGCTACAGATTGAATGCAAAACAATGAGTGGTCCAAAATAAAAGTAAAAGGGCTTTTCTTTGGTATTGATAAGTGGTCCAAATCAGACGCAAAAAGACATGTTTGGTTTCCAATCTAATGTCGGATTTTTCTTCCCACCACACATGCACTTCCCTTTTTTCTCCCAGGAATGTTGACGATAAGAAAGACTGCCATGGTGTTTTGTCCTTTGCCCGTGATGTTTCCCTATATATTTTTGTTGCTTTTGATCGACCTTAGAAAGCAAATGCGAATTACAATTCTATAAAAGACGCAGGGCATGGAAAATCACTTCCAATGCGTGGGGAGAGAAAATTCAAGGTATAAAACCGTCTTTCCTTTTATCGTTGCACGCATTTTTCGAAAATAAAACCACAAGGCTTAGAAACGCTAAAGGGAATAATATCTTATATGCATTGAATTACAAACAATATCTTGAGAATAATACCATATTAAAGGTAATAAAGTTAAAGCAAACAATACCTTAAATGCATCCAATTTATTTGAAATTTAACAAATGATATATATATTTATATAAAAAAAACAACTTAGGCTACTATCGGGCACCCTTGCGTGGCTAATTAAGACTTAGGTTATTGGGTGGTGCCCTTGTAGGCTAATTAAGACATAGGCTATAAGTCTACCCAGACTTTTGACCATACGAAGCTACTTTTGGAGACAGAAAGGTGGGTTGTGGGGCTAAAGGAAACAACCCTGTCATCATCGACGTTGCAGATGCATGCTCAGGCTCAAAATTCATCCTGCCGTGTCATCCAGTACAAAAAGGTCAAAGAGCTATGAGAATACAATAAAGAAAGTCAACCCATATCAGCATCGGGCGACCGATTAGTTCACATCTAACCGTGGAACGCGATCCTCAATTTTCAAGCAATTAAAATCACTAGGCACATGTTTCGGCGGGCATCCTCAGTGGGTTGGCGTTTATGCAGAATAGACAAAACTCTTCCATCTTTTGTTTCGGTTTATTTTCAAATTTCAATTTCTCCGTTTGACAATAAGATGTTTGTATGGTCTAGTCAACTTTCTGTGATGATTGCCCTTTGCATTCCTTCTGCTGGTAAAAGGTATGTGCAATGTGAGATGCCAGCGGAGAAAACTGGGACTGCAGAATTCTTACCTCGGAAGGCCAGTTTTCACACAGACCATCAATTCACACCCTGTAACACTAGGCTCTTTGATTAATTCAGACATCTTAGTGTGCGTTAGCCATTTTATATTTTCTTTCCTTTTATTTATTCTTATGTTTTTAGTCATTTATTTTAATATATTTCTACTGTTTAATCATTTGCTCTTGTCTATTTAATTTTTTTTTTGCTGTTTCAAATACATACATTATTATATATTATTCATTATGTTATTTTATCTTTTTAAAATATACTTTCTATTAAAATATACTTTCAATTACACCCCATTTATATCCACTCAAACGCACCCTTGCCGATTTTGAAATTGAAGCCATTTTGGATGACATTAGACAAATTTGTTGGATAACTTAAAACATGCATCGATCTTTTAAATCGGGTTCTGCTTAAGACCACTGAATCACATTTTTAGTGGGGTTGTTATTCACATGCGAGCTTGTGCTACACTGTAAATTCAAGATGAAAAATTTTAGTACTTTTTCACATTTTCAGTTTTGGATAGATGTAAAAGGAGTAGAAAATAGAGAGTAGAAATTAACTGAAAACGTGGATTAATGATTCATGCGAGGGTAGGTAACTGCCTCCCTCCTCCCGTGGTGTAATAATTTTTGATTTCCTTGTAGAATTGCCTCTCCTTAAATAAGAAATTTGAAAATAATTTGAAGTATAATTGTGCCTTTAAGATAATCTCGAAAATTTTAATAAATTTATATGTTTGGGTCATACTCAAATCTGCTTTCTGAGTCCATGGGTTCCCATTTGAATAGTAATCTGACATAGCTAATCTACTTATTATAGAATTTATCTTGTATTAAAGATCCTAACTTCATATTTACTCTAAAATAATTATTAATGTTTTGTTTCTCACATGGTCTTTTATCATCAGATATTTAAGTTTTAAATCAAAAAACCGTGATGCTGGTCGTCTTGGATCTTGTTAAAAAAAAAAAAAAAATCAAAATGGGCTCAAAAATTACAAATGCTATGCAATCAATCAAATAGTATTTCTGTGACGGGAGATCTCCTCCTCGCATTTTGTATCGATTCTTTAAAAAACTGTAAAATTACAAAACTTGAGGTAGAAATATCCCAACATGCTGCTCGGAGCCTTTGAAAGTTGAAATGGTGCCTGCTACGCTGCCTTCCCGTGTTTTCCGAGGTTTTCCTAAATCGGTGTCTATGGTTTTCCTGTAATCCCGTTTTCGTGCCCAACCATTGGGTTTTCCAAAATCGGTGCCCAAGCTTTATTTTCCAATTCCCAAATTGGTGCCCGCCACCACCTAATGTCGCCGGACGTCTGGATTCAAAAAATCCATGATGAAAATGCCCTCTCCGCCTCCTCCCTCCGCATCCATAAAAGAGATGGGTTTGATGAATGACGTTCACAAAAGAGAAGAGAAAGGGACTTTTGCTGAGTCCATTTAATTAAAGAAATTCCCATGCCAACTTCAACTTGCCAAAACGGAAGAAAAAGATCCGATCAACCAACCCCGAACACACCTTCTCTCACAATCACATACTCACGAGATGATTCCGGCAAATGGGAAGCGAAGACAGGCTGCATCCTCCTCCGCGTCCGAATGCTCCCAACCCTACTCTTCCCGATTCTCCGAACTGCCGCCAACATTCACAAACTCATCACTCCTCGACAAGAACACTGTCAAATTCACACAATTCGCCCATGCCAGCCCGAGAGCCGGGCAAACTCTCCTTCCCGAAGAATAAGAGCCTCGTAATTTCCAATCCTCAATCCATTCAACCCTCCTCGTCCACCAAATCCACCACCTGGTTTGTCACAACAACCGCAAGCCCGAACCTCGACGCCTGCGCCTTGAGCTTTCCCACAATCTTGAAGAAGAGCAACGACCTCCTCTTCAGATCACCTGGGCTGTTGTCGAATTCTGATCGAAAGAGGGCAGCAATGGAATTGATGACAATGAGCCTGATGGGTGGCAGTAAGGAAGACTGCGGGGCTGAGAGGAGCACATCGATGCGGTCTAAGAGAGCGAGGAGTTCGTTGGGGGAGTTGGATGAAGATTCGGTCACAAAGGATCAGATGGGTCATCGGGGATTCAGGGGACCGAAAGGAGACGGAGAGCTGACGAAGGCGGCAAAAGGGGAAGGGAAATTCGATGGGAATGCAGGAGGAGGAAGCGGAGAGGGTATTCTTGTCATGAAATTTTTCGAATTCAGACGTCCGACGACATCAGGCGGTGGCGGTGACGGGCACCAATTTGGAACTGGGGAATAAAGCTTAGGCACGACTTGGGAAAACCAATCGTTGGGCATCAAAATGGCTTCTCAGGAAAAAAACCGCCCCGTTTTCCACGTCAGCTACGTTGTTGACCACGGAACCGTGGGCTGCCACGTCCCGTCGCGAGATCACAAGAGAATCAACCACGTAATCTGCCGCTTTTGTCGCTGTCGTTGTACGTGGCTGTCAGCAGACACGTTGCAGCCGCCGTTATGTGCTCCGTCCCTCTATAGCCCTCGGAAATGTTCAACCTATGTGGTACTTTGAATTCATCTCATCCCCGCGAATATCTATTAATCATCATACTTACTTTAATAGGATATATATATATATATTAATCATTATGCTTACTTTAAAATATTTAACTTTGATAAAAAAATATCTTCATTTGAAATTTCAATCGATTGAAAGATTAAAATTATTTTATGATAAATATATATTTATTAAAATAATTATTATTTTAATAATTATAAGGATTCATGAGTAGTAATATAATATCCATCCCTTCCAGAATGCATTATTCGGTGGTCTAATCGCCAAAAGAATTAAATTATATTTAAAATGTTTTTAATTGTAGGATGAACATAAAGTGCATCGTGGGACGGAGGTGTTCGACATCCAATATCATATGAGGCCTCCACGTGGGCATATCTGAGTACAAAACTCTTTTATTTACTGCGTCCCCATGTGCTTCGCATGGCCCAATGCGACCTCATTTAACAATGTTGGACGGCCGCCCTTTTGCTCATATAAAATAAATCACAAGAATATAAAATTTACATACAAGATGTGAGCCTGTATCACGTGTACCATGATGGCACGTGGCATTCTTCATGTGGATAGACCAGGCTTTCCAAGCTGGGCCCAAGCGGTCAACTTGCATAAAACTCGGGGCAGCTTCTGACCAGAGTATTGAAATCTTGTGGCCAGATAATTGCAACACACATCGTGGAAAATGACACGAAATAGAAGTTTAGGTAGAGGTCAGAAGCACAACAGTTGAATGGATGTATATATTTTTTTTAATTTTAATATAAAATGGATGCTAATCATCATCATCCGAGGCTGTGTCTACCGAGAAATAGACGGCTAATATGCATTGATAAAATGTAGCCGCCGATATAATATTTAAGATTGAAGTAGGTGGACCGCTTCAAACTAACTCTAGAAAAAATGATAATTACCTACATCAGTTTACTGCTTAATTAAGTGGGTGATGTCATATTAAAGTGCTTTTCATTCATCTTAGTTGTCACCATCTTTTCATATAAATTAAACAGAGAGTTTAATAGTGCATATACGATGTATCCCGTGCAAAGGTAGTTGTCGAGCTATCATTTCTTCCCTATGAGAATTCGCTGTGCTATTTTTGCATTCTTTCTTTTAGCTTCGAAGTAGTTCGAATATAAATATCATTAGCTAGGGTATCAATAAAATTGCTTATTTTATATCTTAAAGTTAGCATCATTAAAATTTTAATACATATATATTATTATTATAAAACTATAACATGAATAAGTATAATAGTTAACAGATTAACTATGTAAAATTACTGCTCCAATTGAAGACTAATTGCAAGTACATAATACGATTTTGAATACACAAACTACAGCCACACCGCTCTCTCGAAAGACTCCTAAAAAAATTAGGGATAAATAATCATCTAAAATCCCTCTTTTTGCAAAATATTTCATTTTATTGTAAGTGTCTCTGCATATGATATCTATCTCTAACCACCAACTCAAAGATAAAGTTGTAAAAGCAATAGGCGTGCACACCCTCAGGCATGAGCTCACCAGAATGCAGAGGCAACTTCTAACTTTTCTTCATTTTACAAGATCTTCATTCAAGATTATCAAAAAAATAATTTAATTTTATATAATTATAAATACAATAATGATTATTCTTATTGATTTAATAAATACTGTTTTCCGGAAAGTTATATTTACAATCTAAGCGGGCTTAACCATCTTATAAAGTGACTGTAACTAATGTATAAAGTGGACCCAAGGATCAAACATTACAAAGGATACTATACAACATCCGGAAATCCAAAACCGAAATCTTGCAGCAAATGTGGGCCTGAAAGTCTTAAATTAACATTGATTTTTGACGTAGGTGATTAGGCCATACGAGTCTCTGATACGTCCTTAGACGAAGCCTCTGGAATCCATGATTGCCACGTCAGCAAAATGGCGTAATCCTACACGTCACTGATGCGGTCAGAATAGCATTAGCATCGCGTCCCGGGCTCACGATAACGGAAGCCGGCTGTGACGTTATCTCGCGTGCACCGGCAGGCGTGTATTACCAGCCTTCCTCCGCAGCGCTGTGGCATCGGGCTGGCGACAGTGCCAAGATATCAATGGCAATAGCAGCAGGTCTGTGCTACACGTGGTTTATATTTATGACTCGGTCCACGCCGTCCAAATCAACGGACGTCAAAGGAGAAGAAAATGCAAAATGTAGGTTAAAAGAAAGGAAATGTAGGTTAAAAGAAAGGTTAATGATGGTTATAATACATAGAAAATAACGTCTTTAAAGCATATAAAGATAAAATAAATAAATTTTTTTAGGTTGCCGTTAGTCATCTTTAGCTGCATTTCATTCTGAGCTTATCATCATATTGGGATTTGATCTAAGTTATTTATTATATTTGATATAATTTATTTAATGGAACGGAATAAATTGGTTTTCGTTGATAAATTTGATGGCAAAAAATTGAATTTCTTGTAGTAAGCAAACGGAAGAGACAAAGGGATTGCATTTGCATCCTCTCAATCTCTTTTAACTTCTTTTCTCGTGTTTTATCAACAACAATCCTATCCTCCAAGTTCTTTCCAACGTCGAGACGCTGGTGTGAAAATGCTGGCAGTCGAGTCGGCTAGTGGTCCGAAAATTCGTGGTGGTGGTGGTCTTGCTACGTTCCCACCGCACCGTAATTATTATCTAGTGCATACCTACCTACATATTTTGAAACGTAACAAACATTGGAAATGTTCCATTTAGGCTCATCAAGGTAGTTTGATGAAATTTAAATATGCTTAAAATTAGTTCTCTTTTAACATTGTTACTTAAAATCAATTTAAACAAAAATATACATAAATCATACTTAAGTGGATAATCAAATCACTTTGGTGGGCTCAAATGGAGCTTTTCCACTTTTTTTTTTATGGTGGAAACATTTTCAAAAAATCATATCTTATATATAATTATGATGTTAAAAATAAATGTTTTTTTTTTCAAATGTTCCTCGGTATACTCTATGATAGTCATCTTAGCATTCCTATGCCGGCTTAGCAATATTTTTCAAATTAATCCGTCGATTATCTTTCTATTCCCAAGTGTATGTGAATTTCCTTGATGTTAAATGAGATTGTAAATAATTGAAATACCGTTTGGATGGCAACCACAGCTGACCGCCCATATAATTTTGTCACCAGAACTGACATGGACAATTGAACATGTCAGGTAAAGAACAGGAAAAAGCAACTTTTGCTACTGTACCGAAGCCTTTACTGTCTATTATGGAGATCACACATGGCTCTCTAACATTTTTAAAAATTCGTAAAATAATCCCATGCATTTTTCACCCCCTCTGGACAAACGATCCCATTTATCTCCGGCTTCCATGCATCTCCCAAAGAACTCATTTCCTCACCTGCATCTTCCTTATATGAAACCTAATTAATCTTCTTTCATCCCCATTATTCCCTTAATCATCATCTTCCTCATCTTCCCCATATTCCATTCAACAATGGTGTTAGGGCGTCATTTTCCCCATATTCCATTCAACAATGGTGTTAGGGCGTCATTTTCCCCATATTCCATTCAACAATGGTGTTAGGGAATTATAACACTAGATAAGGAAAATATTTGGCAAATTTGCCATGCCCTTGATAAGGAACCTATCATCGGCTTTTCTTTCACCATACCATCCACGACCAAAGCGTATCCATACGGAATCCTCCTCCCAACCAGGGCCAGATATGCATCCCGATTGATCATAAACTCTTTTCTATCTACATTCCTTCGATCATAAAACACGCTTTGACATCTCCTTTGTCTATAAAGGTGACGCCCTTTAACATCTCCTTTGTCTTGCAAGTGACATCTCCTCTATCTTGCAGGATCTTGATTCGAGGTTTATCCAAAGAGTAATTTGGGTATGACAAACAAATGACTAATTCAATCATCGGTCTTTCCTTTAAAAATAGTGGTTACGAATTAATCCAGAGTCGGCTATTTTGACAAGAAAGATGCTGGTGATGGCAAAGACAAAGAAGATGACCACAATGTTATCAGAGCAGCTGTGATGAGATTGGACATGATATCACTCCATTCACTCTCATCTTGTTTTCTCCTTCCACATTTTCGCACAACATCGCCATTGGCTTGGTGATTCCAGTGCCAAAAGCACCTTCTTGTTTTCAGATCTCTCCTAAAGTGAAGGTTGCTACCCACCATTCATCACCCTTTTTTTCCCCTAAATTCATCTGATCTTCTTATATGGAAATTGGATACTAGGAATGATAGGAGATGATTTTTTTTTTTTTTTTTTGCTTCAATTTTTTGAAAGCCACCATTTCAATCCCTTCCAAATTTTCAGCTCTTCTTTTTTAACCTTTTCCTTACAACTCCAAATCCATGCCCAGTTTACCCCCACACCACAAAATCTTGATGTTAAATCCACCAAAGTAACCTCTACAGGAGCATTATTGGCAACATTCATTCCCTTAAAAATAGGTTAGCAATACGTTCACCAAAAATCTGATAAAAATGCTTGCTGTGGGGCCCCCGGAGTAGGCATTTGCAAAATCTTATCAATTCATCATTATTGATACCATTTATTTAGTTAGGGTCTAAAAACCCTATCACAATTTATCACTTAAGTGGACCACAACATTTATTTCAATGAAGATAAATATGCATGCATTAAAAAAATTCTTCCTTTATTTATGACCTGCTTAAGTATAAAATTAAAATAAATTTATCAATCTTAACTAAAAAATTGGCACTAATCATGATGAGTGGATAATTAACCCTAATCTTTTACATCTTAATTAAAATAAATTTTTTATTTTTATTTTGCGCCCATATATTTTCATGAGATCTAAGCTTACCATCTTCCATAATAGTTCTACAAAATTAAAATAATTTGTAAGCAAATAAAAATGCATTAAATTTTCTCCCTACTTGTGGGACTGAACCGTATACCTTGAGAGTATTTTTTTTTATATTGTACACGTAATTTTATATATTTTTGACTATATATACTTTCAATTGAAATAATTTTAAATATTTTGATTAAACATATTGTGTTAAGGATTATAATCAGCATATATCTAATCAAACTATTATAAAAGTAAAACGGCTTTAGTGCCCCACAATGAATTAGAGCCCACCCAAAGCTGCTTTACCGAAGTGTCAGAGAAAAGCATGCGTTATTATTCGTTTGGTCTACATCTCATCATGTGTCGCAATTTGTTGACCCACAAATTAGATAAAATATGATAAAAGCAATCAACATTGTGAATAACTTTCTACTATTTGTAAATTATAAAATAAAATTGAATCCATCGATGAAAGCAATATATAAGAAAAATGTTAATGTGAAGAATGCTTTTAATGGATCCACATTTGACTCTAAAATCTATTTACATAATAATTATCATAAAATATTAATCTATTTTTTTAGCTACCTATTTATGAAGGCTTTAAATCAAAGATAATGTCTAAATGTGGAACTCACAATGCGTGACAAATACAACAAATTAGTCTCGACAGACAAAAAAAACTAGGGCGCCGTCACAGTCGGTTGGTTCCGACGGACCGTACGATGGTTGTAACTTTTAATTCATGGGGACACGAGAAAAGGGATTCTTGCACGTTGGGCTTTACAATTTGTCTTATATGTTTATAAATTAGACCTTTCGAGATAAGTAAATTTACAAAATAAAACTATTAACTAATGAGGATTGATCATCAATATTTAAAATTTATAAAGGTTTTAATTTGTAATTTGACAAACAAAAACATCTAATTTGTAATTAAAAATTTAGAGTTTCATAAGTTTTTTCTAAAAAACTTTGTATTTTTCGAAAATACTTTTTCATTCTTAATATAGTAATTTTTTATAAATATTTTTAGTTTTCATTTAATCTCCACGTTTATATGTTTTATATTTATACTTTAAACAAGTATATTTAATTATATTTTTTATTTATGTATTCATGATTTCAATATATATATATATATATATTGGACATTCTAAATTTATCTAATATTTTGTTTGCCTAATTATAAATTAAACCTTTTAAGCTTTTTTGTATATTTTAATCTAGACCATCAATCTTGGTCAAGTTGTATTACTTATCAATTGTAAAATTAGATAACTTAAAGAGTTTAATCCATAAATATATAAAAAGAGTCTAATTTATAATTAGATAAATTTTGATGATCTAATTTACAAAAATTCATTAATCTCCATTAATTTATTAGTCCTATTTTTGCAAAATTAAATAACTCAAATAATATAATTAATAAATATATAACTAAAAATGTCTAATGTTGTTAGAGAATGATAACACAAGATAAGCTTTATAGTCAGTAAATTAGTCATGTTACACTATAACTCCTAAAGTAAACCTATTCAAACAAAGATACGATTTCTTAGACTTTGTCTTGAGCGAATACGACCTTGAGAAGGACTCCTAGTTGGACTGAAGGATGCATAATTCTCAAAAATGCCTCTTTAAAGAAAAAACCTCACTATCCCAACATACACCATCATATCTCTTGCACACCGACCAAGTTCAGCTATCAATACACTGAGATATACACCCTCTACACATAAGCTCTTTTTTATTTTATATACCCTCTGCAAAGATTTTATCGCAGACTTGAGTGTTAAAGTATTTATGCAAGAACTACTCTCGTGTCCTGATGTTTTCTTTGTCTTGCGGGATCTTTATCTAAGGTCATTCAG
>JAYJMB010002555.1:0-15149 GCA_036873735.1 Pouteria campechiana
TCTTGCGAACCTTCTAAAGTTTCTAACTAACACAACCATATCATCTTTAGAATGTGATGCAGGTTCCCTGCTACTCTGCTTGGTTACTTTGAGACCAATACTTTTCTTTTACTTCGTCGTCTCATCTCTCTTACTTTTGATTAGCTCTTGTGACATCAGTGAGCTGATGAGATCATCCACCAGAAGCATATTCAAATCCTTTACTTCTTTTATCACTATAGTTTTTTGGTTCTAGGATTCTGGTAGTGTCCTCCATATCTTCATTACCTGTTAGAAATTGTGACTTCTTTTTCCAAACCTTTCAAAACATTAGTAATTTTTGAAAAATAAGCATACATTTTTGATATGCTTCTCTTATCAACATATTCCTCCTGGTCCCTTTGACCTATGAGGATCCTTCATAAATAGACATTAGTTTATCCCAAGTACCATTTGCAATAGTGCAAGAGGATACTCTACCAAACTTTGTTGAAGATAGTTCATATAATAAAGAGTTCGTAGCCTTTGCATTATTTTGAACTGGGGTGACCTCTTCTTTAGTCCATGCACTTATTCCACCGGTGGGAAAGTTGATTCCTATTTCGATGGCCTTCCAAGATTTGGCATCATTAGCTATAATGAATTGCTTCATCCTCAACTTCCAGTAAGCGAAGTTTGTTCCATCAAATAGGGGTAGTCAGTAGATGATTGCCCCTTAGCAAATATCTAAGAAGAGGATGATGGGTTTACCATTGGATCACTAAAAGTATTTATGCAGTCTGTTCTGATACCACATATTGGTCCCGAAGCGTAGGCAAATACCCAAGAGGGGAAGGGTGAATTGGGTATTTAAATTTTGCTAAACCCCTTTAGGATTAAATGTCCCTCTAGCAACTAATCCAATCACTCAATCATGCACAAGTAAATAGGATGCAAGAATTTTTAAAGTGGTTCGAGTTAACACTCCACTCCACTCTTCCAAGAACACTGTCCTCTTATTGTCCTGTATTCCACTGTCTCTAATAACAAAAATAAAATCAGTGCACCCTACACTCTTCTAGATTCCATCTCTAGGGGGCGTGACTATAGTGGTCCCAGCACTCTTCTAGATTCGAGCTTTAGAGGGTGTAAACACAGTGCTTCCAGCATTCTTTTAGATTCCACCTCCAGGGGGCATAAATAAATAGCTCTTGTCTGCACCTAGACAATCACAACTCTTCTTGAGTCTAACCTCAACTACCAGCTCAAAAAATATTATAATGAATGAATATTGAAAGTTAAAGCACTTATATAGGCATTTCATAATAAGCACAGGGGAAGAATTTTGAAGACTATATATAGAAGTAAATGATCTCCGCAAAAGGCGGTTGGCAGCCTTCAAAGAAAGTTCAGGAGGATTTCAATGTTGAGCTCACGAATCTTGAAAGATGTAGAAGGTTTTTAGCTTAGCTCAGCAATTACTCTCAAAAAGGGATTGAATGTTTTTCTTGATTATTTTTCTCTCCCTTCTTCTTGATCCATTAATGCTACATTTATAACTGCTCTGAATTCCAGCCATTGGTAGTAGGTGAACTCCATTAATGATAAAAAATTGTTTTGATTAGTACATTTGAATCCTCTATCTTCTAATTAATTCTCATCTGCTAAAATGCCTATAGCTCCGACCTTGAAGAAATGATTTTCTAATTCTTAATAAGTATTGGTTGAAAAGATGCTTCAATTGCTGATACTTTTATCAATTTAGAAAGAGCATAATTAATGCTAGATGAAGTATAATGAATTCAGTTTGTCCGTGGTAAGTAATAGATGAATCTAGTTAGTATAAATAAATCATCTTTTTCGTAGTTCATCTTTTACTTTGTATGTGACAAGTAACAAATGAATTGTAGAGGTGCAGATGAAGATGGCTTCTCATATACCCAGACAAAGTAATCTATTCATCTGTGGCTTACTTAGATTAGATGAATTATGTTGTTCCACATTTGTCTGAGTTGACAAACGATCATTGGCTTGGTAAGCTATTCGTCTATAGCTTACTTATGACACAGACAAAGTCTGTTATATGCCCCTTGCTTTGCATTCATCTAAGACAACCTTCACTTTGATAGATGAATAGTGACTCGGTTAATTCCTTTTTATCTTGAGCTTTGTCCGTAACGGCACTTCGTCTCTGGTGTTGCATTTGTTCGGAGCACCTATTTATTTGGATAGATAGATTGACGCGTTGAATATATTCTGACTCTTCTCTGTGTTCTTTTATCTGTAAGGCTTTCACATACTAAATGTTTGACAATAACCATTAGTATATAATCTTTAATCAAGTTTTTTCTTATTATCGAAACCATGCATTTACACTAACACTTTTTAGATCCCATTAGATCATAGTCAAAATTTCAATTTTTCACCTTCTAATAAGTTACAAAACTCAATAATCACTGAATTAAAAATTCCCCCCTTGATTTCAGTAGCAATCCCCATCATCTTCCCAAAGTTCACTATTCATAAACCCTAGCTTTGTATAAGTCATACCTAATTAGTTTTCATAACATAAGAATCATTGAATTAAATGTTTCCCCTCATGAATTTTACCTCAATCTCCCTCATTTATCCCCAAAACCACCTTTCACAAATTTTCCTAAAACCCTGATTAGGCAAAAATCATAAATTCGATTGAGGAAATTGACTCACTATAATGCCCCCACCCCCACACTAAGCTTTTTGACCATGCCACACCACAACCAATGCAGGATGTTACTATTCTCTATCACTTACCTATAATCCTCACTCTTAGAGTAAGCGTCCTACTTATAATCTGGCAAAGTATGCTCTAAAATATGAGAATTTATACCTCATATTCAAATATGGAATCAAATAAATTTTACATTTCCATAATTATAAGACAATATTTATATTTAAAATAATCACACTCATTCTCATAGCTCCACCAAAGATAAGAATCATATCATGATAGCAATGCATTTCTCTGGATTAATAAAAATCCATTAACAATATCATACTTAAATAAATATAACATGCCCAATGCTTATCATTATAGTACACATTAAACTCATAATTACAATTATACAAACAAATTATGGGTTTACAATCCAATACGTCATATCACAATAAAATATCTTCAAATCCTACTCTCCCTAATTCTAACCCATAATTGGAATTCTTTACCTATTGGCTAAAAACATAGAATAAGAAAGTGTGAGTCTAGCCAACTTAACAAGTAGATAGAAATAGAAAAAAATATTGAATCATAATCAAAATACATGTTCTAACTAAGAACATGAAGGAAATATATCACTATAATACACTCATGAGGCTTCAATCCTCATTACTCCAATAAATATACTAAACCATTCAGGGGTACAATGTCACAATTTTTTCCTCACCTTTAAGCGACTCTAGGCTCATTATACAAGACTAGGTGCTATGTAGATACCACACATACCAAAACTATGCCATATAGGCATAACCTCATAACTGCTCTTTTCAGGCACCACATGCAACTCATGAAATGCTTCCCATTCCATCAAGATATACATTCATAGAATATATAATTGAAACAACACTCATGGGATAAACTTTATCCCCACTTATCCATACATACATCACTTGAAATACAATTAGGGAATACACACTATTCCCTACCAATCCACCATTCATATATACATTCACATAATATAATAGACCATTTCTATCCATTCATATTATCACAAAAGCATACTTAAGTGATTACCCATCTAAACCATCTTATTTTCTAGCTAAAATCACAAAGTTTTGAATTGTATAAGGACTGGGGCAAGAAGGTTGGGCATGGGGAGGAAGGGGAAGAAGATATAAATGAAAAAACTAAAAAATAATTTTAAAAAGTTAGCCCATTGACTTGACTGCGCTGACCTGAGCCATGGCTCATCTTTCTGCTAGACACCTGCATGAAATGACGCCACGACTTAGGAATCTTAGGCCGTGGCCTAAGATTTTGCTTCCCATCCATGCTCCACCTACATGAGATGGTGCCATGGCTCAAGATTTGCTTTTCACTGCCCCCTTTTTCCTTTATTTTTTAACCTTTTTTAAACCTTCTTTCCTCATTCTTTTTCCATCATTTATTCTACATAAAATAACATAAAATGCACTAAAATTTTACCTCAATCAACTTGTAATCATTTCACATAATCATGCACATATGCCTAAACATACACACTTACATTTCACTCATGTGAAATTCATACATACTTAGATTATTTCATTTCAAAACACATTGCTTCACCTCAATTCAACATTATAATTTTACTAAAGACAATTGTAATGCATTTCAAATGGCAATTACTTAAAATTTAATACCCTAAGTGTTTCAGACCACCCCCCCCCCCCCCCTATAAGAAGTTTTTTCCTCAAAATTTTCAATATTATGAAACTTTCTCAGATTGCAACTTCATTCGACCATTACATACTTGAAGATCCGTCTCCCCATGATACACTTCATAAGTTGTAATTTTTTGCTCACAAAACACTTTTACTAACAATGTGACTGATACAATTCCTTGTATAATCAAGCCAACATAATATAAACATTGATTTTGCACATGATAGTAACATGAGCTTTAGTTAAAATAACATTTGTGCTATACATGCCCTTATAACATCATCTTATACAACAAGTCTATATGCAATTTCATTATCAACATAAAACAAAATCAACATTCTCAAAGTGCCTTATCATTAGGCATTTTCATTCTTGTATGCTATTAGCAATATTAATTTGGCCTTATTATCAAGGTTGTTTATTCTGAAAACATCACAATGAGCACTACTCTCGCCCTATATCCCAGGCTAGAAGCCTACTAGGTCCATGACAGTCTCTCACTATCACCCATGGCACCTTGCCTCATTGCTTTACATAAATCATAGGTTAACTAACTCATGGACCACGTCATCACAACACCTGTGCCCTAAAGCACATCACACTCTACAGTGTCATAACATGCCCAGGTCATCCAGGTCGTCATACCATCTCGTCACACATTTTTATTCCATACAGTGGTATTACTTACATAACACAATAGTTTTATAATATCACAATAAGAATATGCATCAATACAATAAAATCCAAAACTATGCAAATCAAGTGCTAATTATTATCAATCCAGGCTATCTAGCCTTAAGATTTAATTTGTTATTCACATTATAATAATCCTAGGCCATCATATCCAATCTAGGCCCAGCAGACCACCACACTAACCAAGCTTCTCAATACCAGGCCATTTAGGCCTCCACCCTATACAGGTGTCTAGTCAAACCATCCAAGTCTCCACATCATATTCAAGCGATCTAGGCATTGCAACCAAGCCTGAGGCCAATCCCAGGCCTCATCCTATATGGATGTCAAGTCTAACAGTCTATCCTAGAATCACAGCTAAGCCATAGGCCAATCCTAGGCCTCATACCCTTTATAGATGTCAGGTCGCATTTGGCTACTATCATTCCCCCATCATCCAGGTACTTCTATTCCTCGACTTATCACATAAGGTGTCTCTATATCAAATATACTATGCCACAACCAAGGCATATCGCTATCTATAACCACGCCCCCACATGGCATGGTGACACCCCAAGGATGCCTAACTTATCAGTGGTAAGGCCGCTTCTCCCCCACCTAGCCTCTACCACCTTTGTAGCATATAAATATGATCATAACATCTCGGTGGATTTCCAATGGGCTTCCATCACATTCCAGCATTCCCTCACTTCACACATTACCATACCTGGCCACACACCACCACGTTCCCCTATCTCACATAATACATTTCATATGACAAAATTCAATCATGTCCACTAGGATTCATAATGGATTACAAAGTGGTACCATATCAACAATCTCAATGCCGACAGCTCACATAAGCAAAATTTCCTTAATCAATCATACGGGGTAATGCACAAATTTATAAATCACATTATCAACCAAACAACTCAATTCAACTATATGGAAACCCAATGTCAATCAATGCAATCATGAAACACCTGCCAATTCATTCAAATCAACATGCTCACGATCAAAGTTATTCAATGATACATGGATACGTTATCCATGGTGAGAAGCAAGACAATGCCATTTCAACAACATTGTAATCGAATAATTAGCCACTTGTAAATTATTCAAATCAATAAATAGAAATACACATCATGACATTGCAATCAATCATAATCATAAAATTCATCAAGCATCACTCACTAGACTTATGCTATCACATGCCATGTCTAGTCAAATCAATTACCCAATTAACTAGGGCTCTCATGATCATAGTATCTGAAGGAATTCTATGATTCCATCACAATGAATTAAACAAACATCCAACATCTATTCATATAACTTCATAGTGTCATCAATTTAGTTTCACACACTATAAACATAATAGTCAAACATATACATATGGTGCACATATGAGCACCATGACATTTCCCTGTGCCACTCAAAGTATAACAAGTATATGCCATCATCTATTTGTATTATTCAATCATTTTGTGCTATCACAATAGCATCCTTTTCATTTCTTATGGATATCATCCATGCGTAATCACCTCAATTCACTATTATCCTATCAATTCACAATAACTAGTTACATCAACTATGCCTTATCATATTACTCCACACTTATCATTTATATGCCCTCTGCATATTCCTCACGCCTTCCTATTTATCTTGAATTCATACCGTTTCATGTTTCAACATGTCATTTCCCATCTACTTTCACTAATCATTGCCATCATGATCTGGGCTTATCACTGAGATTAGCAAGACTTATCACATAGATAAGTAACTAAGCTCTGATACCATTCTATCATGCCCTGCCATGGGGCCTATGTGTTTTACCATCACCCTACCATTTCCCCATTTCAAAGGAAAATATTCTACCAAAAGTTTGGTAGATTCTACCCTAAAATATGATCATTGATACCTAAGATACATATATTGAATCATATAAAACTTATATTTCAAGAACTATAGGATAATATTTCAATCTACAACACTCACACCCATACCTACAGCTCCACCCTAGATTGGAGCCGCATCATGATAGCAATATACAAAATTGGAATCATACCATTCCATTTACAATATCATTGATAATTATTATGATGTGACATGACATTTTAGTTACATCATTTGGATTCATTCATACATCATACAATATTTAAATCAATACAATGGCACCTACATTAAGAGATTCCAATACCAACTTATCTTATAACACGGTAATGTCTTCAAGTTTTCTCACCAGTACTAACCCACAGTTAGGATTCTTTACCTAACCTTCCAACTAAAAACATAGAATAAGAAAGCGTAAGTCTGGGCAACTTAGTAAGTAGTCATATTTAGGAAAAAATAATTAATCCAATTCATATGTTCTCAACTAGATCATGAATACAAGATATCAAAGTAACTACAACATGAAGATATATATCCTAGTGTAATACCCCACCCTGTTGAGGCTGTTACTCCATTTTACACCATAAATCCACATGATCATAACATGATTTTCCCACTTCTAGGGTGGGTAGCTTTGATAAGGTTTTCTAGTTGACCAAATTTCTACAGAAAATTGGACAGAGTCTCCCCTAAAAAGGGGGTTGTCCACCTAGGGTACAAACATTCATCACATATAATAATACAAATTTTCAATTAAAATCATAAAATAAGAATTAGTACACTTTAATAGACCTCTATTCATCCACAGCACACCCATATCACTCTACAGGTTCCTCCCAGAACCACAGTTGCACCATGATAACAATGAACATATCTTCTTATTATACTACACCCACTCACATATACGATTACATATGACATGCGCACACATAAAAAATATATGGTATATATGAATCTCATAAATTTACAACACACTTGTACATCACAGGGACTCCAATCCCATTTAAATGATACAACACTCAATCACACTTTACCATTACATTCCAATGCAATGTATAATAGATTAAGATTAGGACATACCCCAAAATAATATACAACATGCCATAGAATATCACATAATATATCTTCTATCTTTTGCTTACTAATATCAACTTCTCCTGGCTTGACCTGCCTTTAAAAAATGTAAAACAAGGATGAGTATAAACTAACTCCGTAAGTTGACTGTGTGACATCCAATAATCAAACCAATTTAACAAATCCAAGACATCCAAATAAACAGGGATCCATAAGGCATCTCATAAACAAAATCAAATAATTCATTTTCAAACTCAATTTAACATCTCAACATGCCACAGCGTGAAGAATACAACATCAATTTCACATTCGAAAGCAAATTACACATTCAAGGATGATCACTCATAAATTCCAATCATAAATTTAACAATCTACACAATTTCATAAATTTTCCACGATAAATTTATCAAAAATTTAATTATATTCCAATATACTTCATGTCAAACTGGCAAACATTAACAAAAATTAAAATTCACATATTTGGAATTTTCAATGTCTTCCACCTAGAAACTCAAGTCCTCATCAATTCGGTACAATACTCTACACCTTTAGGCTTATAAAATAATAGCCACAAGCGTGCCCTCCAAGCACCTCATATTACCTTACCTATATCATACCACTAGGTCCAATACAACTCACAGAATGATTCACATTCCATCCATATAAATAGTCATTCACGTATCACAATAAGGTCCCCACCAATTCTTCATTCACATATGCATAACAATAAGAATAAATATCGGACAATCATTGCACCTAACAATCACATCATATCATGTACAACAATTGTATAATATAACAGAATTTCTATTAGTCCCATCCAACCAAGCATTCACATGCTATCATACTTGTCAATTCATGCACAATGTTAGGATAGTTCTTATCCCTTTTATTTAAACATTCATACACAAGAATAAGACATTAATTCATGAAACATGGGCTATTCTCTATCACAAATAATCACATATACATTTCATTAGTTAAATACCAATTATTACAATTCAAAGGATGCTCACTGTCCCTACTATTCATAAACCATCAATTTCTAGAAAATATGGGATATTGCAAATCCCCAAACAAAACATACATGCTTGAAAACAATCAATGACGTGTTCTATATTCCCATCCATGCATTCAATAGATGAAGCCTACATACCTTAGGATTTGCCAAATTCCATAATTCTTCAAGTTCTATAGCGTTTCCTCCATTCTCTATTGGTCCTATGCACATAACGATTTCCATTCACTTACAATCATGATCATATCATGTTGGTGAATTATATTTGTTGGGATTACAATATATGATTTTGATGTTAACAAAACTTATGTTGAGATAAAATAATATGAGTGAATAAATTATTAACAATACATGATTATGACTTAATGATTATTGATTGATATTTGATGATATGCTTGAAATGTACGCATGATCATAAAGTTTAAATCATACTGGCATATAATCATCTTTAATATATTGATATTTTTGATGCATTTAATCTTGATGATTATATATGATGAATTATATGATTTGCGTTGTGCCTTATTGAGTTATCATATTATGTGCCTAAATTACCCTTGCTCCACAACATATTGAAATTATATGAGGATAAATACATTCGGATTAAATGATGTATTTGAAAACTAATAATGTAGTAAGCTCAGAAAATCTCTAAGTGCAAAACTAGAATCAGCCATGTCAAATGTCTACTACATTCAGAAGGATTAAATTTCTAAAGATCATGGAAGAAGAAGAAGAAGAAGAAGAAGAAGAAGAAGAAGAAGAAGAAGAAGAAGAAGCAAAGGTTTGAGATGTGTAGCAAAGGTGCTTACTCTATTTATTAAACTCAAAGAGAAAACTCCATAGATAAATGCAATTAAAGACGAAGCCATGATCAGAGAGCTTAAATTATGGACTATCTATTAGCTAGAGTTCATCTGAACTAAAGTAAGAAAAAGTAATTCCATCAAGCACTCAGACAAATAAGGAAAGAAGGAAGACAAAGAAACAATCGCCCGAACAATTATGCACAAAGGAAAGAGACCTTGTCTCACCAATAAAGATAGATGAAAGGATTCATCCAAGGATAAAAAGGCAGGATGTAAAGACAAAGTAGAAGCAACTTTATCTAAGAGAAGACAGACAAATCAAGAATGAAGCCAGAAAGAAGTTGCAAAGACGAACAACACCAATTGCTTAGACAAATGCAGAACAAGGAATTCAACTTCATTTATGGCATCAAAATTCATTCATAATTTATTATGGAAAACTAAAAGATTAAGTAGAAGCAACACAATAAGCATAGACAAAGCTGTATAGACAAAGTAGCTGCTCAGACAAAGTGGACTTTAATGCACAAGCACATTCGTCTATAACTTAATACAGACAAATCTAAAGACAAAGTGTAAAGCCTAATTTGTCCAAGATGAAGTAAAGAAGAATTTGTCTAAGACAATCTAGTTCAACTTCATCTATACCACTAGAATTCATTTGCTACTATCTACAAACGAATATTGAACAAAAGAAGAACACCTTACTTCTTTTGATCGAGCAAGACAAAGCTGAATTTGTCTGTAGACCAGTTCAACTTTGTTTGTGGCACAAGAATTCATCTATTACTTACTAAATACAAATCACATTCATGAAGGGTCAACTAATAGATAAATTCATGGAAGAATTTGCTCGAGATTTATGAGCGATAAATACACACACAGAGAGGCCATGACTTGTCAAAGATTCATTAATTTATGTGGCTTGCATCTAAATGGAATCTGCTCTTGTGCTTTCATTGTGTAGACTCTTTTTAGTCACCATTTTTGATAATAAGCAGTGCTATAGGCTTTCCGGCTATGACAAGTTAAATGAGGAACAACTTTTGACATAGCTTATCTTCCTCTCTAAATGCCATTGCAGCAGCTCGAGGCAAATTAGAAGGCATGCACCCCAATGATAGAAATCATAATGGCCTTATACATTCATAGCTGCTCTCATTCCTGCATCAATCCCAACCTTCTCCTCTGTAATGATCAAGTGTCTGAATATCTACTTAAGGAGATGAGTTGGATGATTCAAAGGTGGTGAACGGATACATTTCAAATAAGCTTAACCTTATGCAAATCCTTCTACCCATGGCCATGAGCATAAACCATCATCCATCTTTTATGATCTTTAATATGTAAATCTTTATAGCCATTATCTCTACATTATGAGAAGATCTTTTTGTATTACAGGAGTTGTAAAAGATCTCATCTTTCACTATGCTTAAATGTAACACTTTGCAAAAGTGTATTAGTCTTCTGGCTAATCTAAAAGCCAAAGAGTTGGTGGTGATCTCTGAAAAACCATAAGGTTTGCTAGTGATACTAGAATCTAGTGAGTTTCCTACTGAGCTTGGGAAAACCAAAAGAGTGTTAGGAGCACTATGTTTATGCCCCTTGGAGCTGAAATCTAGAAGAGTATTGGGAGTACTGTGTTTATGTCCCCTAAAGCTAGAATCTAGAAGAGTGTTGGGAGCACTATTGTATTTCTATTATATTGGATATAGTGGAACCCGAGGTACAAGGAGAGTTTGCCCTTGGAAGAGTGGATGTAAGGATGGGGTTCCCAAACCACTATAAAAATTATGTTGTTTGTGTGTGTTTGTTTAATAGCTTTATCTTGCATTAGCATTATGGTTTTACTACTTATCTTACAACACACCACACACAAGCATGAAATGAAGTAAATGGTTAATTAGAGGTTAAGCAATGTATTTTTATAAGCCCAATTTACCTCTCCCCTCTTAGGTTAAGCTAGCATATGTGACTCTACAACATTAACCATACTCTTTAATCATTGTAATCATATATTCTATACACCATGTTAACACCTTTTTCATACCCAATCTTAGGTTATAACAATTATATCACTTTCCTCATGAAAAGATATCATCAAAAAGTACTAGACATTAATTACATTAAGATTTCCCACTAACCTATCACAAGGAACTTTTCTACTTATAACATCTATCTTATATATGACATTATTCACACTTAAACGCTTGAAAATAACTCAATTAAGCTTTGAATATAGCCAATTCATGGCTCTTATAGCTCTTACACTAAAAACCCTTTTTAGATCTCATTAGGTCATAGTCAAAAATTCAATTATCACCTTCTAATAAGTTACAAAACTCAATAATCACTGAATTAAACATTTCCCCCTTGATTACAATAGTAATCCCCATCATCTTCCCAAAAGGTCACTATTTACAAGCCCTAGCTTTGTATAACTCATACGCAGTTAGTTTTATAACACAAGAATCATTGAATTAAATGTTTCCCTTCATGAACTTTACTTCAATCTCTCTCATTTACCCCCAAAACCATGATTCATGAATTTCCCCAAAATCCTAACTAGGTAAAAATCATAAATTTGGTTGGAGAAAGTGACTCAACATGATTTCCAAGCATGGTTTCCTCCCATGGAGGAGAATCTGCACTCAATACTCCAAGTAGCACACTCCATTTGCAGAAAACATATTTGCCTTCTTCCTTCACCATCTATACACCAAAAACCCAAGCTTGGAAGTATAGTTGAGTGATTACCCAACTAAGCCATCTTGTTTCCTAGCTAAATCATAAAGTTTTGAAGTGTATAAGAACTGAGAAAGAGGGTAGGGTGTGGGGAGGAAGGAGAAGAAGATAGAAATGAAAAAAATTCAAAAAACAACTTTAAGAAGTTGGCCCACTAACTTGATCACACCGACCTAAGCCATGACTCAAGATTACTAACCCATGGCTAAGGATTTTGCTGCCCATCCACACTCTACCTACATGACATGGTGTCATGGCTCAGCTTTTCGTTACCCCTCTTTTCCTTGATTTTCAACATTTTTCAAACCTTCTTTCCCCATTCTTTTTCCATCATTTATTCCACATAAAATAACATAAAATGCACCAAAAGTTTACCTCAATCAACTTATAATCATGTCACATAATCATGAACATATGTCTAAACTTACACACTTACATTTCGCTCATGTGAAATTCATACATACTTAGATTATTTCATTTCAAAACACATTGCTTCACCTCAATTCAACATTATAATTTTACTAAAGACAATTGCAATGGGTTTCAACACGTAATTACTTAAAATTTAACACCCTAGGCGTTACACTTTGCTAGGTTTTCTTAGAGTATTTTGAGGATGAGCTAATAAAGTGGAGAAATCAAGTATTGAAGATCAAGGGAAGAGCTTGGATTCAAGGTTTGGAAGTCAAGTTGAATAAGGGAGGACTTCATTACTATTGTTTTCTTTATTTCATTTGATTTCAATCCTTGTAACTATGGATTTGATTTGGAATTCATTTTGGGATTTAAACAGTGATTTATATTTATATTTCATCATGTCTAGCTAATTTCTGTCTTTCTAAAGAGGAGATGGATTTTATGTTATATTCATGGATTAATCAATGACTTGCTTGATTAGCATTGTAGTTTAGTTGATTTGTGATATTTGGTGTTTAATGCCTTCAATTTACTAATCATCTATTGATTGATCACGTATTTAGAGTTAAAAACTCAGAAGAGGTAACCCTGAATAGGATCTAGGCTTCACAACATACAATTATAGATGACTCGAGAGAGCTTCTATGTTTTATAAAATACTTAAAGAGTATCATAGATCTTAATGCATTCCAATTATTTAGATTTTTATAGGGATATTGAAATTGGGATATTGGAAATAGATGCTCAGCCTGGCACTCAAGAGAGGGGGTCGAGGGAATTGGGATCCTTGATTTATAATCAAATGTAATGATTAATCAGTAATGAGTTGAAAGCACCATGAATAAAGCATAAATGAAATCAACCCTCTAAAGTTTTCACACATTAATTTATTCTAATGAGTAATTTGAATACCTAATCCCTATGGATAGTACACTCTTTCACAACTATACTACAAAACTTGATATCATACACTTGCGGTATAATTTGCAGCGAACAGGTTTTTGACATCTTTGCCAAGGATTGGCGTTATTTTGATTGTTTAGTAATATTGTAAAAAGATAATCTGAGATTTAATTTATATTTTATTTTCTTTACTATATTTATAGTTATTTTGGTTTTATTATAATTGATTTAAATTCTTTAGCTCTTGTAGTAGTGCATGCAAAATTGTAGATATTCTAATCTAACTCCTTTTGATCTAGAAATTGAGAGAACACTATGAGTAATTTGGAGACCAAAGTGAGCTGCATCAAGTATAATGGTAGAACTAGAGCAAAACTAACAGGCAAATCCAAACTAACAAAGACACATTAGAGATTATCTTTGACTGATAGTTAATGATAGCTACTATGGTATCACTTGTCCAACTATCAAAGTGAATAACTTTGATTTGAAGCTAGCACTGATCAATTTGGTCTAATAGAAATAGTTTGGGGGATCACTGAGTGAAGACCCTAACATTCATCTATCAATGTTCCATGAAATCAATGATACTATGAAAATGAACAAAGTACCAGATGATGCCATCCAATTGAGGCTCTTCCCATTCTCACTAAGAGATAAAGCAAGAGGTTGGTTATAGTGTCTACAACTGGGCCGTATTACGACATTGGATGAGATGGTGGAGAAATTTCTAACAAAGTTCTTCCCTCTAGCAAATACAGCTCTTTCTCTAAAGCAAGATTGGTCAATTTAGACAGATGGACTTCAAATGTAAGGCTTTGGAAATTTTAAAAGTGTAAATGTTCACTATTGTAAAGTTTTAATAATTTTTATAATGCAGCTACCACTAGTAACGCTCTAGGAAGGAGGGGCGTTACAGCAGCATACTGTAAAATTGAATTTTTGAGGAATTTTATTATAAAAAAATTATATAAATGGATAAAATATCTATATTAATGTGAGGATGATGAGGACATATGTTAGTTACTAATTAATAGGTGAAGAAAAATTAAAATTACATATGGAAAGCCTAAAAACTGAGTTATCGGTAAGTTCTAGAAAATTTTAATTTAATCACATTTAATTAAAAAATAAATTATGAAATTATGAAAAGAATGAATGAAAAATTTATTTGGGTAAATGATTCGCCAAATGGGTAGCCTACATGTATTAAAGATGGTGATTAAATGGGATTTTAGAAAGTCAAGTGTGGTGCATGAGTATC
>JAYJMB010002556.1:0-12213 GCA_036873735.1 Pouteria campechiana
TGTCATTTGAAAAAAGACATTTTATATTTTAAAATACAAATATATATGAGAAACATTTATATACAACCAGTTAAGCTAAAAAATTCTATGCAATCTTGTCATTAATTTGAGCTTACCAAGATGTTTTAATTGGATCCAAACCAACCATATTATCTATTTTTATATATTTAATTATCACTAAGAAAATCACTTTCACTGAAAATTCACGTGGGCCATAATAGAAACTGTAATTATTTGTGCATTTCACGCGTATGGTTGTCCATGTTGTTTCAAAAGGCAGAAATAAAGTTTGCTCCAAAAGGTTTCCCTTTAGGGCAGCTTGCACATACATAACAAGGTGGATGCGAAAGAGCAGGTCTCTCTCTACTCTCTAGTTGAACAGGAACCACCTTAGTGATTGTGACAAGGGGAATGTCCTGTTACATGTTTTAATGATCAGCAGCGTTTTCTGAGTGCTAAAGATCTAAGGGTGCTTTAATTTATAGGAACTTGTGAATGATTGATTCTGTTTATGTTTATGCTTATTCTTCTTAATCCTCTTGCGTGGTATGTGCTTGTCACTGAAGAATATTTTAGTCCATATTTTGCTTGGATGTCAATCTTTATTCTTCTTACTTTAATTTTTAAAGATTTATTTGCACTTAAACCTGCACCTTTTTACTATAATTGCATTTATTATACCAACACTTTTACAATAGTTTCAAAACTACCCACCACTTCTAAAATTTATTGCACTTAAACCAAAATCATCACAATGGCCAGAAACAACTATCCTCTATCTCTCTTTTTTATTTTATTTTTTCGCCTCCCAAAACATCCCCATCTCCTTCAACTCCATCTCCAACCTTAAAATGGAGACTCCACGGAGGGTTATTGGCAGCATTTTAGGTATTTTAAAAAAAACCTAACATTAGATTGGGTAATGTTCTAACGCAACTCGATGGAGGGTGATGGCATTGGTGTTTGGTGTATCTGCACATATGATTAGACTTCGTGTGGTTAAATTATAATACTTTTAACTATATAAATGTATTTGAAATATGGAGAAAAACTTATAATATATAGAGACACGCACACACACAAAATCCGACATTTTAATGGCCAAAATCATAATGATTGGAGTACCCAACGTCATGGAGACTGAATTTCTGGAGGCAACAACACAAGCAGAATTCAACGCTCTCGCTCAACGCCATAAAAACGGGCTGAGAGACAATCCAAAGGAGGGTCAGAAAGTGCTGTTGGTGAACTAGTATGGAATAGCTTACACAGACGTATCATGGTGTAGGCAAGGTATCATCCATCTGCAAATCCTTAGATTTGAAGTTGATAATTTGCAAAGTGACGATGACTCCAGCCTTTTGTACATGGCGTATTAACACATCCACTCCGTTCGATGCGGCCCAAAATGGCGGCAGAACTAACATTTGATATATTAGAGCTTCCCAACACAATGGGTTGAATAAGGCCCGGTTACGCCACAACATGGAATTCAAGTACTTTTTGAAGAACTGCTCTTACAAACTGAACTTTAATAAAAAGTACTTGAAATAAAAGTATTTTTAACATTACATATTTTTTTGGTTATCATATGATGAAAATACTTTTATTATACCAATGACAAAAAAAGAAAAAAAATTATACTTTAACTCCATCACTAGTTATCATCAAAAAATTTATGCAAATAATATAATATGTATATCAAATTTTAAAATTTAAAATAAATACTAATAATAAAATATTTTTAATATACACTTTTAGCTTAGGAGAAGAAAATACTTGACATTTTTAATATTAATATACATATATGATATAATTATATATATAAAAGGATCTAAGTTGCGATAAAATTTTTATATAGAATTTAAGCTACACACTAAATAGATATAATCTCATTTTGTAGAGAAAAATAATTCCTACTATATTCATTTTAAATAATTTAAACTTATAAAATATTCCTTTGAATATATGTGTGTGTGAGATTTATTGTTTATCGGTTAAAAATAAACATTCAAATATAAAGAAAGAAAAAATATTATGTACCTTGTCCATACTAAAAAAATAACTACCATGTTGAAAAATTAAAATAAAAAAATATAAAAGTATAAAAAATATTTGCATAATTTAAAAATAATATTAATATAGATAAGTAAAAAAAACTTATTGTTTAGAAAGTAATTGAAACTTTGATGGATGACAATATTTAGTATCTGAATATTTGAGTATAATTTTATGCACTTATGACATTATTTTTTAAAAGAGAGAAAAAATGGTAATATTGCCTTAAAATTCATTAAAGCAAAAAGCCCATAGAAAAGCGAAAAAAAAAAAAACCACCCCAGAAGTGCATTCTATTTGATAAAAACGTTTTCCACCCTCCAAACTCGCGGCCAAACAGAGTCTAAAACTCTTGGTAGTAAATGTAAGGTTCAAGATAACAATATTAAAATGAAATGCATTAAATCTCACTCGAAATGAGTATAAACTACTAAAAAGAAATAGAGTACTGAAACATCTCCAAATCCCAAGAGGAGCAATTTTGCAACCATATCCTGAACTTCTAAGGAAGAAATCCCTTTAGTTTACAAATTACAAAAACTTGAGAACGCGAGCGAGAATCCGAGCTCCAGGCAGGCTCAGACTGAATAAAGGGACTTGGACGTTTTGTTTCTGATCATCGTGCTGGGGTTGGAGCACCGTTATAAGTGGAATTTCCACATTTCTTGTTGCAGTAGTGAATGACGATTGGGCCTAATTTCATGTCAGGCCATTATTTCGCGACCATGACATGTTCATTGCCGCCGCCATCTCATCATACCAATCATTTTCCCATCAACGTAATATAGACTAGTTTGAATCGACTGTGATATTTCAGGACTACCAGTCCAAATTTGTGCTCAGTTGAAATTTAAACTTCAGCGTATTGAAAAGAAAAACGATTCCTGTGGTATCAAGTGAAAGACGCCACACGAAACAATAGATAGAAAGGAGTAAGAAATAAAAGGAAAAACTTGTATTGCCTGAATGGTTTGGGTATTCCAACACAATTATCGACATGACTGCCTAAATGCAAGGCAGAATTTAAAATGAGGTTCATTACAAAGCAGTGATTTTACAGCTATCTAGCAGCTTCCCAATGAAGAATGATTGGTTTGTAAAAATCAGTGAACAGAAGGCAGAGCTACTACCTTGGACTAACTAACTATATGAGCATGTTAAGAGACGCAGCTTTGAAAAACTAAAACAGGCATCCGGTTGTTCTTTTCAATTGTAGGCCTCTGAAGCAACTTCTTATCCAATTAAGAGATCAGGGCAGTCAGGCTGAACCGTCTCTTGAGTCTTGATGCTGATTTGCGATGATGTGAGTAGAAGGTAGGAGAAATTAGGTTCCTGGAAACGAGCCAGTGGAAGTGGAGAGGATAATGAAGGCGCAGACGACAGAAAGTGAGAAGACAGAGACCCATGTGTCCTCGGTGTACATCTCCATCGCATCAGTGAAAGAGAACCGAGTGCGGCTTTCAGCCCAGTTTCTGATTCGATCTGCCTCTGCTGCATACAATGCTCTTCCCTGGAAAATGCGCACATCAAAACCAATCTATAAAATGTGCATTTGGATGCTTCTGTTCCCTGAGGGACCATATTTGGGAACTCAGGAGAAATTGCTGTGATGCTCTGGAGTCTGATTTTCTTTCAAAGGGAACAGCAAGTTTTCAATAAGGTTTATTCACAACAGAAAGCAAGAGTTCGGAAGTCAATTGAAGCCCAAAATTATGAATATCGTGTGACAAAATAAGACGTCTGCTTCTGAGTATGAACAGACACCAATGAGCGTGCATGTGATGCACATGCATGCTCAGGCACTTGTGTGTGTGCACACACACAATACTTTCAAAAAAGAAAAAGATAACAAAAGAAAAAAAAAAAAAAAAAAAAGGGTTGTCAATGACAAAAGGAGGGACAGTTCACAACAAATCAATCTTCCAAGTGGCTCCTTCCATCCTGATGCAACGGTCTTATAGAAAGTCATCCTGGCCTGGTAGAACAATCTAGTCCGGTGTCCAGTATTATATATTATCTTTCCATAAAAGAAAATAGCAACAAAATACTTCCCTATTCCATTATAGCATTTGATCCCAAGCAAGACAGAAAAAGACCATAGTTGTATAAGAATTTCAGCCCTTCAATTTTTATTTTCTTTTTCCAAGATAAAAAGAATCAGTTTATATTTCTTTTTGCTCAAACAAGGCTAATGCTAGGCAGCAATATCTAGGACCCATTGTCTATGGTGAACAAGGACTCGAAGGTGTTCACGACACTAATGAAATGAAAAGCTACGTAGCCTCATCACGATGCAACAGAACTCCAAAATGCATCACCGGGCCGCTGTAAAAGGTATATTCTTTTATTAATTTATCTGTATATTTCAAAGATACTTCTAATGTCAAGGCCCACCAATTTGGAGCACACTGACATTCTCAAGCAATCTTATGGGCTACACAATTGAAGTGTTGACTCATTTAGGACAGGAAAGGAAAACAGCACAACATATGCATTTTATTATAAGAAGATTGGAAATTACCTGGTCATCAAACCATCGACCTCGGCGAAGCCATGCAGTTACTAATGCAAGAAGAATGCGAGGAGGTGTTAAGTAATTAATAGCTTTTCCACTTCCCTTAACAACCCGCATCCTTGGAACCAATGTCCTTGCCACAGTTTCTGGGAGCTCACATATGATATTGAACATTTGTTTATTTTTAAGAGTTGAACCACTGCAAGTGAACATGCGAGCAGTCAATGTATGAGCCCAAATATGCATGTTAAAGACCTTAATGAGAAGAAGAAAATCCAATTTGCCAGATTAAACAAAGGATTCACAACAACAAGCATTTTGAAACTTGAACTTCTCTCACAAATAGCAAGTTGACTCAATCCTATCAGGAACCTTGCCAAAGCTTTTCATTTCTTTACCAGTAAGACTTTTCATGAAAACAAGGAAACTGGCTAGCAGAAATCAAAGTGAGGACTACAAAAGTTGAATGACAGTTTCAAATGTAGATGCCATCAGCCTGATGACCTTCCTTATGATAGTTTTGCCCCAAAGCAGGAAGATTGCGTTTGAAGTATTCACTGCCTACGATGTTATTGCTCTTGCATCATTGAGAATTGCCAGCTTGTGTTCACCTCACATAGGAGAAATGGCCTTAGAAGCTCGGTTCATAATGGCCGACGACCATTCACCATTTTTCACATGGGCAATAAAACATCCCAAAAGATTGAACAGGATCCATCATTATGGCACAAAACTTCACAAAGGTCACTAAAATCTAGTACCCAAGAATGAAGTAGACACAAAGTAAGGCTTAGGTTTTTAAGTTGTTAACACATAGAAGAGAGATAAGTTACTAAGTTATCATCTGTTGCAGAATAAAGAGGTAGAATGATTTTGACAAGGAAGATACAAGCATTACAGCAAGGACTGAAGTGGAAAACTAACCTCAAAAGCAAATCAGTTAGAACCATGCCTGGAGATGCAGTATGTATTCCAACCTTGGACCGCTTGTTCTCCTTCAAAAGTGACGCTTGAAGTTGTCTTAGACCACATTTGGTTGAACCATAGCTACATATACAAAGATGGCATCATACTGTGTAAGCATCAAAAGGAATTCACATTTGAAACAGACAAGAACGGAATTGGAATTCCAACTCTTGATTTTTATCTCCACTCATAACAACGGTAAATCAGACTCCAATTTTGAACAAACAATTGAAACTTACACAGCTGTCAAGGGGGTACTGGATCCCCCAGAACCAGCACCATCCATGTTAAATACATGGCCTCCTTTCTCCTGGGAGCTCATGATACGCATTGCTTCACGTGTGCAGATTATTGAACCAACTAAGTTTGTTGAGACAATCTATTCATTAAAATATGTAACAGTCTGTAAGTCAATAATCAAAGGCATCAACAATGCATAGTTAATTTGCCACCATAAATTAATGCTTTTGGATTTCGAAAACAATAATAAACAATTCTGAAGCATTTTAACTTCAGAAACTGCACCAGACATCCAAGAAAGGTGCGACCTATCAATTATCACATTGAGAAACTAAAACGTTACAAATCACCAATCATAGCATACCTGGCTGATATCTTCATCTGTGAACTGCAGCAAGGGTCTAAAACCTTTATTTGTGCCTGCATTGTTTATCTGCCCAAGAGTATCAAGAAGCATGTGCATCAGATACATTGAATTGTGATGGTAAATTATTTTTAGTTGCACAAATATGATCTCAAAGAAAGTAATGCCATAAGTAGATCCCCTGAAATCTATTCATATTTTCACTACATGGTATTACTTACCCAAATATCTATTGAACCAAGTTCATTGGCTGCAAACTCAGCCAAAATCCTCGCATCATCTGGCTTGCAAACATCACATGGAATGCCGACCACTTTAGCATGGGCCATGTTCTTTCTAGGACTGCCATCGGCAGCAAGTCTGACTTCCTTCAGGTTCTCTTCAAGCTCTAACACAGTTTCATGAACAGACTCAGGGCTGCCTTCAGGAAATCCAAGTGGGACATAGAGCCATGAGTAGCTAGGCATGTATGAGTAATAAGAAATGACAGCGGATAACAAATCCTGGAAGCAACCATACATGGAGAAAGATATGAAAAAGCAGAAGTACCACCTGCGAGAAGCAATAACTACACGATCCCCAGAAAGAATAAATTCTCGAGCAAGGGCCTTGCCCAGTCCCCTTGTGCTGCAACAGAAAGAACAATAAAGCAGCACTAAGTCTCCACATCATTCATACACTTAATGGCATATGTATAGAAATTGCAAGGACAATATCTCTAGACAAACATCAGACAGATTTTCACAAGACTTCCATATAACATGTCACGATTATCAATTTTATAAGACAAATGGCAATCAGGTAACAGCTGCATTCCATCCACCTCAATCTGCAAGATAGTTAAAGACACAGAAGTTCACTAGTTCCAATATGAGTTCAAATCATCCATTTTAGCCCGTCAGTCAATAGACCAGCAAGACATGTAAAATTGAGATAATGGATTTTATACTGATATATGCACCAATTATAAAGTTTGTGTATTCAATGACATTAGAAAGATAATACTTAAAACCCATTGACAACTAACCAGCAGATGTAATACCTTCCGGTTATCACGACGTTTCTTGGACCAGCTTTACAGTGCTCCTCTAAAACAATGTTTGCACCTATCATTGTCCCAATGATAATGCCGCCAAGCCAGCTATACCAAATCAAGGTGTTCATTTGACTGTCTCCACCTTTGAGATTACAAACAATAACATAAAAAACAAATTAGAGCATGCAATGATGCAATGGTGGCTTGTGGAAAAAAGGAAAGAAGGTACCAATTTTTCATCAACAGAACCAGCCACAAACCTGACATCTGGAATCCAATCGCAAGGATTACTCCTGTACTCATCATGGTGATGAGATATCTTACAACATGTGTAACAACCTGTCCAACTCAAAACAGAAACAAAAAATAGTATAAATACAGGTACTAACATGAAGTTTGATTGAAGTTCAATGCATGGGTTATCGTAATCAGAAGTGCTCCAAACTGATACCGATAAAGTTAGTCCCTTTAACCTGTCAATCGCAATTTCACATGTTTGTTGCCTAGAATCAGACCTAGATATCCCAAACACAAATCAAACCGAAGTTCCCCTGAAACCAATGGATTCTGTAACATCCTTCATTAGTCTCCGCCATCCTCTCAAACCAAAACTACCATAACAGCTCACTTCAAGTGCAGACTATAAAATTGAGCTTCAATGTGACACATGTAAGAAGCTAAAGCGACCAAACTGCGCAGAAAATAACCAAATCAAAACACGCAAAAGAACCAAATCACTTACCGAGAAGAAAATCTCTTCCGCCTTGGCCGCCGCACTCTGACCCTCACTTTCTGACGCCGGTGCCGAGCCAGAAACACCAACAAGGAGTGATTTCAGCTTGTGAAGAGCACCTTTCCGCTCCTTCACAGCCGACCGATCCGCTGCTGCGGTTTTGCATCGATCGTTGTCACCGGCCGTTTTCTCCGACAATTCTCCTCGGTCTTCGGACTTGAAAGATCTACAGAGCCGCCGACGGTAGCTCAGCTGCCGGAAAACGCATACCCCATCACCGGACGCCGGATTCCTGCAGAAAACTGGCCGGAATCTGGGAGGGACTTTGAAGGTGAAGAGATAGACGGTACTGGGAGAGAGATGAAGCTTGGAGCCGGCAGCCATGGCGAATAACCAATCTCATTTTTCAGCTGGGAGATATTTTGGAGTTTATATAGTGTGCCGTTTTTTTTTTTTTTTTTGGGTTTGTGGAAGAATATCAGACAAGCAAAGCAACGTGAAGGCCACACGTTACGCAACCTAATCTGCAGGTTTCGGCTTGACACGTGGAATGATGCCACGTCAGCAGAGGTCTTTCCTGCCGCGAGTACGACGGTGCCACGTCATTGTCAGATCCTGGATCCTGGACAAAAGTGTGCAGAGTATTGTGCATAATTAAAATTTAAACCGGCCATAACTATTTTCTTCTAAAATTGAAAGTTTTATAAAAATAATTATAACCATTAATTTTTCACATAAATTAAAATAATGAATAGATAGAGAAATATTCCAAATTTTCAATATATATATATATATACCTGATTATTTATATTTATCGTTAAATCTATATATTACGTTTAAAATACATATCTATATTGAAATTTAAAAAACATGTAGTACAATATTCATGTGGATCACATAGCAAATAGCTATTTAATATTTTTCTTTCATCTCATTTTTTCTATTTTTCTTCTTCTCCACGTTTGAAATATCAATAATAGCACTTACAATTAGTGATTGGAAATTGTTAGAGAAGGCAATCAACGAGAGTAGCATGTGCATGCATGCAAAGGATGGAAGGTGATCGATCGCCAGCGTATGATTGACCGATTCTTGATTCTTTGAGGAAAAAAGGCTTTAGATGAGTAAATCACACTCCTATCTTGCCTGTACGCTTCAAATGATTGCCACATGAGTAGCGAGAGACGGCTGGACTAAGCAATGCCGCAGCCACTCCATGATTTCACTCTATCTATTGAAAACAATAATAGGTGCCCATTTTTTGGAAACTCTTCTCCAATGGGCGGGCCACCAAATCAACGGCTTAGATACATAAAAATAGCACTCCACATTTGCAGTATCTAATATACCATTTTCTATGTCTGTAGGAAGCCTGATATACAGCCCACTTTGGCCATGCAACGCATTGCCAACGAATAACGTACATAGGCTGCTGCATTAAAAATTATTTAGGTGCTAACGAATTGCTTTAAATTAGCCTACCTTTTGCTGCATAAATTTTTATTTCCCCTTCTATGAATGTTGAAGCCTGTAGCACTTACAGGACGTGTTAGATAGGTGCACAGAGGGGTGGCGTTTACAATTTCTCTTTCATTCTATTTTGCACTTGGCATCCGTACTCTCAAGTCCACTTGGATACCCTAAAGTATTGAAAAGGTGTGTTTGTAAAATATGTTAATGATAATAAAATAAAATAATAGATAATATCAGAAAAATAGATTTTTTTATAAAAATAAAAGATATTTGAGTGTAAGCTCCAAACATGCCTAAATTAATTAAGGTAAAGATTGTATGCAAACTCTTCCTTTTTAATTATTATTATTATTTCTTTTTCGATATTACATTTATATTTTTACTTATTGTCATTTTTTAATCATTATTATGGTTTATTATAATCATGGTACTATTTTATTTTTCCACATGAAGTTTTATTCAGCCCCACATTCTTACAATTGCAATGAAGTTTTTCGCTTTTCTTTTATCATTGTATTATTTTTATAATTATTTTGTTATTTTTTCTCTATGATGTTCTCTTCTATATCTCACATTTTTTACACTATTTTATCCTTTTTATGACACATTTTCTTTTTCTTTGTATTCCCTTGTAAATTCTCTTTTCCACGAATTCATCTTTAGCCGTGCGAACATAATCATTAGTTTACCGCCACTGTTAGGGTGTATTTCAAATTAACCTTTCTAATAACTATGCAAACATACCTAAAATCTACCGAATACTGACTTGACTGTAACACCATTGATAAGCATTTGCTAATTGATTGATTATTTGACTTACATAATTTTTACACTTTACAAGATTGGTAAGAGAAAATTAATACCTAAAATCTCTTTAAAGATCATTTTGGAAATGGAGAAAAGATGTAGGAAAATTTTTTAAAAGCAGAGAAATTGAGAGGAAATGATCCAATATGATAAAATAATGATTAAAAATAAATTGAATAAAGATAAAATAGATAAATTTTTTATATGAAAAGATGTAAACTAATAATTAAAAATATAAAAAATAATACAAAAGTAATATTTTTAAAACTAGGCTCACCAATTCAACCAGTCAAACTAGGAACCAATCAACTCATCCACGGTTTAGTCCAGTGGCCTAAGTTTTAAATTTGATATTTTATCAACCCAATAAAATATAATTTATTGATAAAAGTCTATTCACTGAGGTTAAGACGTATTGTCTATGGTTAAAATCTTTAAATTTGTATTATATTTTTAAAAAAATATTTTGAAAAAAGTATATTAAACCAGTCAATTCTGTTAAACCATACGATTGAACCGGTCCACCCGTGAACCCAAAGCTTAACCGGTTCAAAATCCGGTCTGGTTTTAATAACATTAGCCGGCTCTTGGATTTTTTTAATAACATTAGTCGGCTCTTATTTAAATCCAAGATAAAGGTCGAATCTCCATTAGAAGACCGACCTCACCAATCAAACAAGCTGGCCAGGAGGATTAGTGTGTCTATCAAAGCGCCTTTGAAGGAGGGATTAAGCTCAAACGCAAAAACAGTCATTGTCTCAGCAGCTTCATCTTCCACAGCAATCCTATTTATTTGAATCGTGAAAAGCATGCGATGCTTCTTGCATTGAGAGTTTATACATGAATGGTTCAAATGTGATAAACACCATTTTCCAGCTGAAAGGCGACAATTTTAGAGTAACCTTCACATCATCACATGCTAATCATACACGGCACGCCTTTTAAAATGCTGTCCAAGCAGGAGCACGCCACCGGCCCGAGTAGGAATGGGCCCATCCGCTGCTAAAAGACAGCCGTATCTGTGTGGCGCAGCTGTTGATCCGTAGGAAACGTGGGGTGTATGGTCTGTAAATCAGCTCCGTCCATCTGCAATTTCGGAATTCAGACTATCTCAAAAGTGCACTTGATCTATCAGCATAACAGCCGCACGTTACCAATACACAAATAGAGTGGCAGGAATGCTGATTATTTCTCTCTCCAACCATCCATACAAGCTCTTATTTTCTACATCATTATTTAAAATTTTATATTTTAACTTTATTTCATTTATGATTGCCATTGTCTCTGTTATGTTATGTTGACATTGTTACGTTCCATTTACATCTCTTTTATAAATTTCACTTTTTACATTTCTTTTATACCTTTGTCCAAAGCCAAGCTTAAAAAATTTTAATAAGCAACAAAACTAAAATAATCTTAGTGAGAACATGCACATGTTGAAATTACATCACCGCTCAAACTATTCATTAGTATTTAACTAAAATTTCATTCTTGATAAGTAATTTTTATATTATATATATATATTTATGCATTTTCAAAACATGAGTTTTTGGTAAGATTTTAATTCAAATGATGTTGAGTATTTTAATTAAAAGATAATGTTAAGGATAATTTTGACTCAAATTTCATCAAAAATCAAAGTAAACAAATTCATGACTTTAAAGGGGGATTTGAATATGTGTAATTCATCAAAACATCAAAGTAAATTAATCATGGCTCCAAATGCTGATTTGGATAAAGAGCTCTAGTCTTTACATCTTCTTTTATATTTTATTATATATCAATTGACATTACACTTTCAAATCAAATGATTTATAATAACTTTATTATTTTTGTTAATATTTATATTTTTTATCATTATTTATTATTTTTCATATAAAAATACTTATTTTATCTTTCTTTACTTTATTTCTAATCATTATATTCTATCTCATAACATTATCTCCTTTTTTTCTCTATTTTCCAAATTCTTCCTTTACTCACCCTATATTTATATTTTCTATTTTTTATTATTATCTCTA